>APFE030877665.1:76663-90634 GCA_000404065.3 Pinus taeda
GTCATGCTAGAGCTTTTAGGTTCCTTACTAGGTGTTTGAATTTTCTTTCCTCGGGGCATCAGTTACCGATAATAATGTTCTACTAGCCCTTTGAATTCCTTCAAAATAAATTTTCAAACCAATCTTAAGCAAAAAATTAAAAAAATCTACACACCTTTTTTTTCATTGTAGGAGCTCGATATTGCCTCTGATGTATCTTTGTACTTTTAGAACATCCATTTCTAAAATTGTGCCCTGTGGTAGCCCTCTGTGTCCCCTTTCCAATGCCACCAGTCTGACCCCAATTGGATTCTCCAATGAAGAGTTATGCCAAATCTCCCATAGTGACCTGATTATATACCTTTTTCAGAAGAGCGAACTTGTATGAAGTGCCACGTGTCACTATTTTGACCTCTGGCTCTGAAAATATCTAGAAGAAACCAAAGTCTGTCCTCTTTATATAACTTTTTGTGAAATGTCAATCTGATGCTCAGAGAGAAAGTTATGACGATTTTCCCCAGGTCACCTGTTTGGAATGTAATTCAAGAGTCTGCAAAAAGACCAACTTCCTTAGATCATATCTCTGCAAATATAGCGCAAAAAGCTCTGAAATTCGGACCCAAGCTGCATCGCGATGTCTTCTCAAACGGGTTTTTTTTCCAACATCTAAAATGTCGCAGAAAACAAGTTATAGCGAAAATTCCACGATGACCTATTTGGAGCAGTGAAACCCTAGAACTTGGCTTTGATACCAAATGTTATGAAACCATCTCAAGAAAAGATAGAAAAGATAGATCAACGCCTTAGAATTTAGCCTCTTAGAGGGGGCAACCTCCTTTACATTACATAAATGAACAATTCTTGGATGATACAAATGAAAAAACCTCCTTTCTATATATAGGAGTCCAAGGAGTCACAATATAACCCAGCCGACCTAACAATAATAATACAAAGCCACAAAAATAACAATAGAGGGATTCTATGGGGCACAGTAATAACACTATGGGGGAAATAGGGGCACAAAAATATTAATAAGGGGTACAACTACCATAGTAATGGGGTAATCACTAGTATTATAGGGAACCAACAGAGACTCAAGACACGATGGTCTCGAACTCCCTCAAGGATTGTCCACCTCACTTTCACCATATACTTCTTCAATTCGGGCATATATTTAGCATCCAATGTTGGTGGCTTAGGAATGTCTTGATCAATGAACTCCTTGAGGCCATTGTCCTCCAACACTATGTCCATGTTATCCTTCTAGGCTATATGATTTGAAGTTCCTTCCAAGCCATGCTCGCGCCGCAAACCATCGATAGCCATGTGTCGATCCTAAAGTATGTATTGAAAATTCGAATTTCACCTATAACCCCAAACTTAGAACTTCGAAATATCCTCTAGTATACCATCTTCGGCTCTGATACCATTTAGATATTCCTGTAGATTCACATCTCATGTAATGTACTAAAATAGAAGACAAGTATCTACTCTACTCTTTAAACAACAAAAACCAATAGATCGCTGAAAAAAATAATCAACAAGAGAAAGATAATCAATGGCACATAGCACAATAATTTCTCTAGGGAAATCCACTAGTCAAAACCCCAACTATCTATTGCATTAATCAGAAATCTCAGTGATAATACAAATCTTGTTCTCACTAGAACAATTCCTGCACAAGTATGATCAACTCTCTGCCTCACAAGCTCGCTCTAGCCAACACTTATCCAATTCTACTACTTTCCAAGCCCCTACTTCCTTGCGCTATTCCTACGAGGATTAGCTCATATTTAATTAGGAAATCCTTCCTACATAACTACTAAATCCAAACCTAGGTCCTCTTCTAATTGCATGCATCATCTGTACAACTCAGATCATTCTACAATTCATAGTAAATTGTCCCTACACTAGTATCAACTGGGTCTTTCTCTAAACTCACATGCATGAGTTTCTCATGAGGGAATATTCATTTAGTTGGAGTAGCACCTGAGGATACACCAATGCACCAAATCACTAATAATCCCCTACTCGTTCTACAAACAGTGAGAACTAGTTTAACTATCTATAACTCATGTGTTTAGAAATTTTTTGGCGAAATCACATAATTGATCATTTATCGACGCGTTTCGAACCAACTAGTGTGGTTCATCGTCAGGACAAGTTGAAGATACAGATCCAGTTTAGCGAGTTAAATAGTCTAAGAAGAGACTCCAACAGCTAAAACGACTTCTCCTATTTATAAAAGAACATAAGAAGCTACCTCATTAATGGAGTTCCATTATTCTCTCCGTAGATCCCTAGAAAATCTCATAGAGTTACAACTCAAATAGATAATTATGAGACACATATAGAATTACAACTCAAATGGGTAATGATTAGACACATATCCTCTTTGACCTTTATCCAAATCGTCTTCCATATCTTGAAGGGAATTCGAATTTGAGCATTGGAGGCCACATAAGTGTGCCTTGGAAGCTTCCAAATGACCTACACATGTCATGAAACTCAAGCCACTTTTAAGTATTAGCAAGTATATGTCATTTTTCTAAGTTTTAACCATAAATTCACTTAAAATACTAGAAATTATTAGTTTTTGGAAAACACAAAGGTAACCCCATGTAATCATGAAAATGGACGCTAATGAAAGATTATATGGCTATGGAGTTTCGACATGTGAGTGAAATGGTGACGATAAAGGTGAAATTGGATGATACTTTGAAGATATTTTGGAGACTCTACATACCCGCCAACTGACATTATTGCATGTCCTCAAGTAACCTACTGCATTGCTTAATCATGATTTTCTTTTGAATGATCTTGGCTTATATCAATTTTCCTTAAACTTTGCATCTGACAATTTCATTTCTTTTTGCAAAGTATTCCTTGTCATACCTTGAATTGCAACATGTTTGGGTGATTCTTGTGTGACAACCAAATCTTAATTGGTATTCGTTCTTGTGTATACCTTGTTACTTTTTGTTGCAGCAAGATTCATTGAACATATTTAAGAATTCATATTTTAATCAACCATATAATATGCTCATCATTTAGGTATTTATTTGCAAATCACATAACTTTTGAACCATAATGCAATTATAATTGATTAGGAAAATTATGTTAGGATGAAATGAAGTGATATGGGTGTGATAATAAATAGATATCCCTGCACGCGCCCGCCCCCCCCCCCCCCCCCGCACCCCACCACCCCCCCAACTAAAGGTTTTTTATGGTTTCCTTTTTTTAAATGATAAAGAAAATATGATGAAGTATTTTCCAAAAATTATAATTTTAGTATTCAAGGAATTCTATGATTAAAAGCTAGAAAAAAACATACCTTTACTTACCTAGGAAGTGGACAAACTGTGCATATGTAAAGAAGTTGTAGTTGTTGTTGGATAATGGAATAGAATATATAATTTCATTTTCTTCTTGGTGTCATAAATGGTGGATGACGTGGTGAAAGTGGATTCTTTATTTCTGTTGCTAAGTCTGTTGTATCTACTGCAAAATGTTGAAATGATATAGCCTTCACATGCTATAAAACTCAATGGTACAATTCTAGTCATGTGAATAAATGTGTTGTTGTCGAGCATGAAGAGAAGTCATTGGATTATCGACCATTGATGAATTTCGTTAACCAATGCGAGTAAAATTCGCCATTAATTTAAACTAGTGCCAAGGTACCTAAGTACATCTTGTAAAGTGCGAATAGATGAGATGATGTCAAGCCACTTGCAAGATCCAACGATCAAGGGGTATTGATGTATTCCAATGATTGTCAGTGAGAGAACTTGTCATTGATGCATACAAGCCTCAAGGTACTAATAAAGACTCTAGCCTTAAACATAGATAATGTGCTAATGTCAATAGGCCGAAACTTCTTAGAAGGGAGGCATTATGAATCCCCCATCATCTAACATGAGTATGGAATAATGATTTTGGAAGGACTATGGATGGAAAATTTGCATCAAGCAAGAATTTTTTGACAAAGTGAAAAGGAGAATGGAATGAATCAGCTTTGTAGGGGAGATGAATGGTTTTATTGTTGGGTTAAAGGTTAGTGAAAGCGATGTAGGAAAATGACTGTGAAGGAAAATGAGATGAATATTTCATTGACTCAATAAGTAGGAATGCAATGGTAAGATTGGTATCTGAAGGGCTTCCAAATGGTGTGATGGATTTGATTCGACATTATTTATCCAAAATCATGTGCTAATCCTTGTATATTTCATGTTTGATGTTTCTCTGATCATGTTCTTTTGAAAGAAATGTGGTCTTTGAGAGACACTATTTGTCTGTGTCCATCTCTTTATCTTCCTGAAGCCTGCAAAAACTTAGTACTTTTTCTACATTGAAATGTAATAGTATCAAAAGAGAGAGGTGATCAATCTCTCTATCTATAAAATTTACAAAAAAATATCTGAGAATTGGTACTAATAAAACAAATTCACGAAAGAAAATCAAATGAATTTTACCTATTTCGAAACTAGTGCCTCAGATTACCAATCATGTCTTTTCAGCAATTTCTTTATTTTTTCACTATTTCAAATTCTAATGAAAACTTTCTCATTATTTATATATTGTCAAGATCTTTTCGATCATGTTTGAATCATCAAAAACCGATGCCGTATGAGAAAGTTATGCTTGTTTGAAATTTTTGTGAAACAATGAAAATTGTCATACTTAAGTGTGGCATGGGAACATGATGCTGATGTGAAGGAGGAAGTAGGAAAATTATATGGCATGCTTCTCATGAATTTTGATTAGAATTTGTTTTCACAAAATAAATCATTGAATTAAATACAGAGCTGTAGAATTGTTTTTCAATTGCAGAATTGTTGTTCAGCTACAGAATTGCGTAGTTTCTATAGCTAAAATCCTGAACAAACAATTAAGTACACACAACTATGCATTTTTGATATGAAAAAATAATTAGTCCAATGTTCAAATTAATCAATACCTCTTTCAGAAAAATAGCAACTAGAACATTTTTTATTAAAAAGGCAAGGTAATTCTGATTTGATTATTTTTACCTGTAAACCTTCTTTGGTTGAACAGTGGCAGAGAGATTTCCATTTTTTGGTGTCATAGCCTTGTTTGTTGTTCTTGTCTATACTTGTACAAAGTGATTGTTATGAAGGTGTAAACCGTGATTATGGTAAAATAGAAATAGCTGACAACCATGTAAAATTACCTAAAAAAGGGTCATTTTTCCCAAGTTCCTAACTTTCTTCCTATTTGTCTTGAATGCTTCATAGATTTGGTTTGGTTTCCTCCGTAGATCAGCTGTGGAAATGGTAGTCTCTTCCTTCCCTACCCCAGAATCAGAATATCTGGTCAACCGAAAGATGAAAACTCTATAGTTCAGCCTCTCTGTGGCGAATCTACCTCTTGTATATCAGGAAAACTGGATCTTATCCTTCCATCATGGCCACAACTGTCTGTGCATTGAATTCTAAATCCATTTTTCTCACACAATTTGGAAAATCAAGCTTCAGAGAACCTCAAAAATATCTCAATTGGTTACACGTTAAACATAATTCACCACATTCTGAGAAAAAACCCATGTTTTAGATTTTTGAAATTCGTTTTCATTTGGTCACAAAATGTGTTTTAAAAGTGACGTTTTTAACCTTTGTGTATTTGGCCTCTGCTAAGGTAACTGTTGGGTGAAGTTCTTTTTTTATTGTCTGCAGTCCAAAATTGAATTGTTGGAACAATGTTCATGATCAATGCAGTTCACAATCTTTGCAATCCGTGCACAAAATACAATCTGTGGAGGGAAAAGTAGGCGTTGATTGAGTAAAGATGCATCACTTATTACCTTTCTAAATTCACCTTCCACATGCGATCACTCCAAGGAATTACATCTCATTTGCTGTAAAGAAAATTTTGGAAACGACAAAGAACTCGGAGGAAGAGAACAGGAATAAGTTGGCCCTACCCAATTCTTGGTCACAGAGATCATTGGAGAATGCACAACTATCTTTATTCACCTTTGATTTTTCAATTTGGTTTTTGTTTCATTTTGGTTTTTAATATTTTTTTTTAATATGAGCTATTTATTTTTTTTGTTTTGTTTTGTTTTATGATTTGTATTAATTTTTTATTTCAAATTTCTTTAAATAACAATCCATTGTAAAAATAATTATTTATTGTGTTTACATAAACATCAAATATATATATATATATTTTGTGTTTTTTTTTTTCCTTATTAAGGGTCCAGTATAATGGTATTGGGAGAGGTAGAGGGTTTGTGTGTTTTTTACATTATATTTTCAAAGAAACATTCATTGATTTTTTAATTTATGTTTGTTTGTGTTTATATGTGTGTTATATATCTGTGGTGTGTATTGTGTGTGTGTTTCTTATTTCAAATGCAAGAAAATTATACAAAAATAAAATTTTAATAAATGCAATTAAGAACTTAAAAAAATGAAATCAAGCTTGATTTTATTTTTCTTAATTTATCTACTTAAAAGATTTTTTATATTTTTTTTAAGTATATGAATATTCCAATGGATCCATTTACAGATTAGACTTTCTAAAATGTTCATATCCAGATTTGCAAAATGTACCTGATTGTGTATAAGGACATGAGAAGTCATTTTGACCTTTAGATTTGTCTCAAAGATCTTTTGAAGGATGGATGAATGTTGTGGCACAAACGCTTTTCGATACCATTCCTCAATGTAGTCCTTGTGCTCCAAAGAATGTTTAATCTGCATTCTAGATCTTTCATCCATAAATAGTTAGTATCGAAATTTTTTATATTTTTTTTATAAAAATGATATGTAGCTAAATAATTCATGCATCTACATGCTTTAATCATGCATCTAGAAAACAATAAAAATGAAATCTAGACTGAAAGTTATTTCCTATGCACACTTCCCCGACAATGATGCCAAAATGTTGAGGCAAATTAATTACCTATCATTTAATTGTCAACTTGGGGGTTTCGTAAAATTTGCGAAGCGTATGTGCACTGTATTTATAAATTAACTTCCAATTTATATCAATCCAACTACATAACCAAATAATGGCAAACCAAATTCGCCTATTCTAAGTCAGCAATCAATTTAAAATAAATTATAGTATAGTTATAGTACAGCACGCGGAATTGAAATCTTAATCTATCACACTTGCAGGAATGTGTTGACATGGCTAATGTTCGCTATGCCAAAAAGGGGAGCTAACCTGATCATAAGCCCCAATTAGGCCCACTTTCATTTGGAATGGAGTTCCAACTGGTTTAAAGGGACCACGTAAACTGTTAAATGTGTTGATATATTGCTTCCGGGTGGAAGACTTCAATTAAATCAACAAAATAAAACAGCTAACCTCTATGTGTTAAATCCTATCTATACTACTTCTAACTACTCTAATCTAGTCCTAGCTATCCTAATCAATCCTGCAAGAGCATAATACAGAGGTTTAAACATCATATATATGTTCAGCAGGAGTGTGATAAAGAAGATTAAACATCATGCATAGATTCAAGTCCAAATGAATCAATCATTGAATTCACAACTGGACAAGACTGTCTTAAAGCTAAATTGCAATCCAATCACTCATATAGGAATCCACATTCTTTTATGGAATTAAAATTGCAACTGATGTTTAACTTAGTTTAAAATCATAGATCATTCACAAGTTAACCATAAAACTAAATCACATTCAATTTAACAAGACTAATAGTGAATTGTAAGTCATCAATGTGCATAAATACAAATCACATTTACATTCATGCCACCAGCCACACTCTAATCCAAAACATATAAAAGAACAATCAAATAAGTCTGAAACTAAAGGCTCCTTCCTCCCCCAAAACAGTCCTCCTTATTCACAATAAAGCAAAATTGTTCTTCTTGAAAATTCAAAACCCTTTCTCCTCTTCGGAGGGAATACTTATGCAAATGCCCTTGACTCTAGGTCTACCCTACCTCTTCATCTTCCCACTGTTTCAGATATGAAAATTGAGTACACAGAGATAGGATCGTAAGCATGACCCTGAAACATAGAAAGCATAATGGTCGGATCGATTCCTTTCATGAGGAAGAAAACAGATGTTGGTAAAAAGGGTGACTGTATGTTTCCTTCCCATAATGAAGACCGGGACAACTCTTCTTACGGAAGGTACAGGAAGCGCATGGGGTTCCGACCCGGAATGCTTACGGCTAGACCCTTAAATGCAGTGCTTTTGCATACATGGCTCTTCAAATCCTCTCTTGCGTCCTTTACTTCTCACCTGCAAGGATAGCTATCATTAGATTGACAATTGTGAACAATAAAACATAAATTTTCAATCAAATGTAAACATTGCCTTCATTCATTTTATAAACTACGGAACAAGTGTGAAAAGGATTTATTCCTGATACACAGTCAACATACAATTTCCCACTCAACCCATAGGCTTGGCACAGTTTTTTGAGGGCTTCTTTTAAATCGCAATCAGGTATCAGCCTCTCCATGGGTCACAGTACCCATGCCCTCCACTTCCCCGATGCACGATTACACTATCAAAACTCCACCGGCCCACCTTTTACACTAAAAACCTGATCCCTTTGTAATTTTGGAAAATTTGGAAAACACATGAAAATGCAGAAAATCTCGCCCCGACCACTCAAGCCGAACCTCAAATGTTATATGTTGGAGTCTCTAAATATCGTTGGATCTGGCCTATCGCATATCGCAATATGCATAAGTCTGGGGCTCCATCGATCGTGATATGCAATAGGGCTTCGGACCCGAAAATATATATATATATCGTATTTCATAGCTTGGCGGGTCCACCATATCGCTGCACGTATTATGTATGAGGCCCAAGCTCCGCCGATACGTGATATGCGATTAGGGGCCGGACCCGACAATGTATACAATGCGGTTCATAGTGTTGGCGGGTCCGGAGGCCAAGGGCACGCCATATATACATAAACCTTGGACTTAGGCCAATTGCGATATGAGACGGGCTTTCGGACCCAAAAATATATATATTGTGGTTCATAACGTCGTCGGGTCCAGGATACTTATATGTCTTATATATAGCTTTGGGGCTTGGCCGGTTGGCGATTTGCAATGCAATGGAGGACTTACTCGCATCGCTCTCATTCATTCATGATAGACCAGCCTTCGCCCTTTGATCAAGGTGAAGTGTGATGAGCGAAAAGGGATGATTCATGCATGCTTTGTGAAGCACTTTGGCTATAAAGAGCTATGAAGGAAAATGAGGTGCAATAGAGGGTTTTGTGCGTTAAGTGCACAAACATCCATAGTAAGGGTAGGGGCAATTATATATGCGGGCCTATTTTACCAAAGACACTTAGGAGGATTGTGAAAGGTTTGATGAGGGAACGAGAGTGTAGGTTATAAATAAATCATGCTACTAAGATATTTTCAAGGGGAGGTCTTGACCATTAAGAATTGAAGGGTTAACCCGGCATAGAGTAAGAGTTTCTAAGATGAAAGTAGATCATTCAGGGAGGTGAAGAATCCTGCTTCAATGGGACCCATTTAAAATTTGCTATCGGAGCATGTTTTAATAGGGTGGTAGTTGTGGCCACAACAAATGGAGAACCACGGGGTGAACCAGTTATCTCTATTTCCAAATAACCTTCAGATCAATAAAACATTAGGATGTTAAGATAAACTTGAAATGCAAACTATATAAATGGACAAGCATGGGTTCCACTTAAACTTTAACTGCTTGAGGAGGGATAGAGACAATTAGCTTCTACTTGTTGATATGATTTTGACAGGCATTCTCCAATGGCAGTGTTATGGGTTTTATTGACCTTCCTTTCCCTGTTTCCAACTTTCAAAATTCCCTTTGGGGCCATCACTGGTCTGTCCATACCTGTTTAGGTTTGTACCTCATCTCTTTATTGCTCATCAAGCTTGATGTAGACATGTTTTTCTTGCACTTTATATGAGAATTTCAGTGCTATATTTTCATTGATTGAATGGGGTGCAGTCATGAATCATGCCATATTTTTAAACCACTTAAGTAAGGTTGGGCTTGGTGTGTCAACCAGTACTCTGAGCTTAGTAACAGTCCTTACTCTAACTAGCTTCCCAAATAACCTATCCTTCCAGATTGGCACAAGGACTTGACATTTCATTTCCTTTTAAATAAGTCCTTCCAGTTTCAGGCACAAGGACTAGAGCACAATTAGATTTTCCACAGGATATGAGACAATGAGCTTAGCCCATGAAAGGAGGTTTACTTGTGAGTAACAAGTATTGGACCATTTAGTGTGGTGGATGGGACCAATGGAGAATGAATGTAAACCTTACAAGCAAGTATAGGCTAGGTCTGAGTGGGATTTATTTAAATGCAGCGTTCCTCCATGCCAATCCAGCTGTAATTACACAATTTTTTTTTTATAAAGATGCCCCTACATGATCCAAATATCCAAGTTATCAACAGATCTCACGTAGTTACCGACAAATTCCAATGAGGGGTTTCGGTTTGCATTCCACTGTTGATTCTCAAGTGCTTATGGGCTGATAGAAAGTTTGTTTGATTTGCAAGGAAATGATGGATTTAAGAACAACAGAATCATCAACAAGTTAATGAGGAAGGGAAAGGCTGAGAGTAGTGAATGAGGGCAAATATGAAAGGTATAACGAGACTGGAGGACTACAATCAGCTGGATGAAAAGGAATGTAATTCAAAATAGTAGCAAAATAGACTTGGAAAAAAACAAAAGAAAGGACAGAAATACAACTAAACTAACAGCAAAATGAAATGAACTCTAACCTACTCAGGAGGAAACCACCAATGTGGTGGCTACTGGAAGTATCTCTTTAAATGCTTGCCATTAATAAGAAGTCTTTTAGTTTCTCCCTATAAGGTTCTCAATCTGTAAATTCCATGACCAATTTTTTCCACAACTTGGAATGGGCTCAGCCACGAGTGTTGTAATTTTTTGTGCTTACCTATTGGCTCACTCATGGGAGATGAAAAGTAAATAAATTTCTCAATGAAAGATATCACCTCATCTTCACCTCCATTTATAAGTTTGTCATGCTCCTTTTTGTTAATGGCTTCATTTTTTAGTGTTCTTTCGCGATGGAGGAACTCAAGGATTTGATTATCACCTTTGAACACCTACCATTTTGAGATGTTATCAATTACAGATGATCTGAAAATCAATTCAACATAAAATATATTCTTGTTTAATCTAAGATTAGGCAAAATTTTCGGAGCCATAGTAGCCATCAGATCAGCATCGTGGTTATACTTTTGAGGCATGTATGGGATATTGAAATAATCAAAATTGTCAATTAAACTCCATACCTCATGTTGGTACCTCATTAGGTGTGGCAGACTGTACTGTATATTTTTCTTTACCTGGTTCACCTTTATCTGTGGGTCATCAAAAACTCTGAGATTTTTTACATTCCTTTTAATGGATCTCCTCAGGCCTTTAAGCAAGCCTTCATGTTTTGTGGTGTTACTGGTGTGCGTGCATTCCAACCGGTTGTCCATCAGATGCTCGTTCCCTTATGGGTTGATGAGAATGTTTCCAGTGCCTACACCTTCAAAGCAAGTAGATACATAAAAATAGATTTCAAAAATGTAGAAACTAATGTTACGTTAATTGGACTACTATCTACGAAACTAATCCTATCATCTATTATAATACAGGGTAGCTCATCAGTTGGATTGTGGGGGTGTTTAATTCTTTCTTCCAACTGTGTGTTTGTCAAAGCCTCCTTTACTGTTTCTGCATGGAATTCTCCGAAACAGGTTTCCATGGCATAAACATCGAAACTATAATTCCCAAGGATAGAGTTATAGAAAATTACAGGTTCATTGGGGCTATTTAGTTCCGTTACCACATATTTCATGTATCTTTCTCTATCGAATCTTAGCATATCACCTTTTTCCCTCTGAGGTAGCAAGAGATGGGACCAATCAGTTGAGAAATATCCATTTAGATTTGATGACCAGTCCCTACTAAGCAGCATTCCATAAGCCTCAGGTATATCCACTGCCACTATATCAATGACTTGAGTGTATTGAGGTTTGGCAGCCATCCGAATCAACACACCTTTTAGCTCCCCAGTAACTCTCACATTCGTTCTGTCCAACTGCATAATTCGAGTTTCAGTTTTAACGGGTATTGCCTAAAGTCTCTTAGCAATAGCGTAAGGCATAACAATGGATGAGGCGCCCAAGTCTACTAAGCAATTGTGCACATTCATGTTGAATATTTCAAATGTGATAAGGAAGGGTGGATTCATAGATTTTGATTTCCTCCCTATCATGGCTGAACTGACATCTTGGGGCTTTTGATTCATTTTAAACAGAGTGGCTTCCATAGCTAATGGTATTTGGGCTACGCTGGAGGTACTGACAGATCTGGCCACTGGCTTCTTGGTTTGGCTACTTAGGGTAGTGGGGGTTTTGTAGTTCCACTGTTCATAGCTTTTAGTAGCAAAACTCTTTCTTGCGTTAATTTTAACAAGTCGAAATATGTGATATTAGCCCTAGACTTCTTGAGATCATCTACAATATTGTAGTCAATGTTATAAACAGGATAGGGCAGGGTAAACATATTAGTTTTGTCGTTCTTAGGTGGGAGTTTGCCATCTTGAGTCACCTTAGTTACAGTGGGAGATGTCTTATCCTTTTCTGGATGGTTTGCCATTGGGCTATTCCTAGAATCACCACTAGATCTATCTTTCCCAATAGAAACTTTGGGAGCGGATGCTTTCATAGGGCAAACATCTTGCTCTGTCCAGTCTATGGGCTTTGTCGCGCCTGGGAGCGGCCCTTTAGTTCGCGTGTAGATTTCATTAGCGTTGATTTCTATAGTGTTATCCCCTTCGTCGTCATTGTCATTACTATGGAAATCCCACAGCACATTAATTTGGGTTTCCTCATCCGAGGGTTCTTCTACTTGGTATCCTTCCACGTCTTCTTGCTCTAGTTCCAACCCCTCTACAGGTTCTTCTTTGTTAAGGAGCGATCGAATAAGAGCCAACTCTTCTATGTTTAAAGCCCCTTCATTAAGTGGAGCAAGCAATGCAAGTTGATCATGACCACCCTCTATTTTCTTCCAATAGAAAGGTTTGAAGGGTATTATATTATTATAATCTCCTCCATTCCCACATGTACTCTCGCCAACATTTCTTTTCATTTCGATGACTGTGTTTGTTAGTTTCTTAATGATCCAATGCAAACCCTCCACATCTGTGGTATCCTTTTTTTTGTCTCAACCACTTGGTTGCCACTCCCACTACTCTTCTTGGATGATTGAGAGGCTTTCTTCACTTCAGTTGTATAATGACACGTTGTGAGGCTGATCATTTCATTTTCAACTTTCACGGCTTCATCGATAGCACCTTGTAGGGTTTGCACATTACTCCTTTTAACCCACATTGTTGTAGGGACAGGGAGAGTAGAGATATAGAATTCTATTAGCACCTCTTCAGTAGGTCTAGTGGTGGCTGGGATTCTGTTGAACAAGGTGTTGAACCAGATGTTAAAATCCTTAACCTTCTCCTTGGTTTCCATTTTCAAATGGGATAATTCTAAAACTAAGGCCACAGGTGTTTTGTCATCACCAAACTTGTTTTAAAAGGCTTGCTTAAAGGCATCCCAAGAGGTGATTGACCTTATTCTCAAGTTGAATTACCATGTGGAGGCTGCACCATTCAAAGTAAAAGAGAATAGGTGGCACACCACATCTTCATCGATGACCCCCAACCTGCTCAAGGATAGGAAGAAAGAGCGAATATGGTTATCAGCGGTATCTCCCTGCTTAGGGTCGAAATTAGGTAACACTCTTTTTTAATTTTTGGGTAAAGGATGCTGCTGCCCAAGTACCGCTACAACATCTTGTGCAAGCCAAGGAGGGAGTGCTCCCGGAGGAGGTGCGGGTTGATTCCCACCTGGGGGAGGAGGTGGAGGCTGATTCCCACCTGGAGGACAAACGTTGACCATATTATGGACAAGGAATTTTTGGTTGGAGGCTTCTC
>APFE030877665.1:92994-126036 GCA_000404065.3 Pinus taeda
ATGAAAAATATGTACAATAGTGTGCCAAAATCTTTCCCAAGAGTCCAACCTCTCCAACCTCTGAAAATGATTGAGAAATTACATCATATAGACCATCATAACCCCTTTCCATTCCTTTAGGGGTCGAATTCCTCCTTCTAGGAGCAATTTCAACTAATTCTAAACAAGGAGCTAGAATATAGGCATCCAAACAACTTGCCTCTAAAAGAGAGGAAATTGATTCTTACATTTGATTTTTACTCTTTTAGGATTGAATCATCTAAAATAGGTAAAAGTAAATCCAAGTTACATGCCAACCATAAATTTACATCAAGATAACTCAAAAATTTCATCCACAAGCAAAACTGGTTCAACTGGCTGAATTTCTGAGCTGGAAGGTGAAAAATTGACCAAAAATCCATGTGCGTAGCGCCCCTGAGTCATACATGTAGCAAGCCTTGCAGCCTGCGTTTGAGGCACTTTCTGGCATCCAAATTGAGCTCATGATAGCTCGTTGGAAAGCCCTGGATGTTGGCTATCCAACCCAAGTAGAATTTCCAAATTTGGAGCTCATTTGCCCCTCCAAAACTTCATTCTCCCAGAAGTACTTCCTGCTGGAGCAAAAGGTGGCAGCAAGGTGGTTTTCACGGTGTTTTTGGGTTTTTGATCATCCAGAACTTGATGAAATGCTTCAGCAATACTTGAGAATGCATAAATTACCATGAAAAACCCAAAAATATAAAGTTTTCCTTCAGCAAGTGTCCCAATCAAAAGCGAGCGCGTCGACGTGCTACTCATATAGCTGAAAAACCTGTTTTTAGGCCAAAATATTTCAAAATGACAAAAATTTCTCTGAATTTTCTCAAATTCGGAGCGAAGACCCTCCATCATGTATTATGTCTAGCCAACCCCTCGGCCAAAATCGGGAGTGGATCAGGCCTTTTGAGCCGTTTTAGTGCTTTGCTCAACCTCCTCTTTAGAATCTTCATTTTTGCTTTGCAGACATGCATGCGAGCCCAATAATGATTTTTCATATGATGGAACATGTCTTTGTTTCTGTCCTGATCCTGTGAATGTACCTGTGCTGATGAAGAAGGTGAGACCCCTTCCACGCCATGTGGAGATGGTACTCGCACTGCTGATGAAGTCAACGAGACCCCTTCCACCCCGTGTGGAGATAGTACTCGTCGTGATGCTGCAAACAAAGCTCTGTGGCCTCTCTGATATGTTACCACTACTAGTGCACTGCTATGCTCCATCTCAGTACATCAACCTCAATGGTTGATTCACTGTCCTGCTCATATCCTTGCTCATAAACTGAATCCGTCTCTGACATGGCTTTGAAAACAATATGTTTGCAATGTGTATGTTGATATAGGTGTAGTGAAAACAAAAGTTTCAAAAAACCCAAATATGTCACATATGTATCAAAGTATCATAGGAAAACAAACCACAATGGTAATAGCTCCGTTAAGTGGATTGGCATAAAAATAGTCTCTGTTTTGATCACAAGTGAATTTGACAAATGAGTAGAAAGTGTAATGTAGTGTGCAGCCTTTGTAATGCTGGCTAAAATTTGTCAAAGGGGAAAATGAGTATGGGACTGTGTTTTGTCAATGGAGAATAGGAAACAATGTGAAAATGACCATAGTAAAACAATAGCAATGACAATGGTAATATAATGGCGATCGCAGCAGTGATGAAATGGGAAACTGAGAGCGTGAGGGCCGTGACACTTTGACAGTAGATGTATAAACATTTATATCAACAACACAAGCTTGGAAATCCTTCACAAGACCATCAACATGTCTTTCAAAACCCCAAGAAATGAATTTATAATGAACCTAGGGTTTACACATTTCTCCTCATCAAATACTTGTTTCCCCACTTTGAAAACACCACAATCATATTCAAAAATCACTGAGCAACCATTAAAAACCTACTTGCAAGCTGATTGTGCCGATTTGGTGTGAAACTGGATGCAAGGGAAAAAAAAATTAGCTCTAAGACTGTATGGGTAGCGCACCCACCCAATGTGTAGCGCACTGCAAGTGCGTAGCAGCCTTGTTATTTTACACAGGTTGGGAGGCTATATGTGTAGCGCACTCTATATGCGTAGTGCGGCTCCTATATGCATAACGCGCTACATAGTGCATTTTGCAGGAGGCGTTTAGAGGCCTTCCCGGTGTCCAAATTGAGAATGTGATAGCTAGTTGGAAATATTTTGGAGTCTACTTTCCAATCGAGGTAAAAGTTTTCAATTTGGACTTCATTTTCCTTGTCATAATCAAATCTCCCAAAACTTGTAAAAATGAGCAGAATGAGGCTGCCTCAAGGCAGAGCGCTGTTGCAATCAACTTTTGAAGGTCTTCCTCAACTCCAAATTGAGCTCATGATAGCTCATTGGAATATATTTGTCTCTCGTTATCCTTTGACTCATAAAGCAAGTCATTTAGCCAACCATGCTAGGAGAAATCTTGATTTTCCCAAGGTTACTTCAGAGGTGCATTCAATTCTCCTGAGGCAACGGTATTGTTGACATTTCTCTAAAACCATGATACCTGTGTAAAACGTGAGGGAGGTTTTTCTTCTTTGGCATGTTTTGGATAAAACCATCTCTCAGTTTTCCAAAATTCATCTTTTATTGCTCTAAACCATCTTTTGAGTGAAACTTATCCCGATGTGTGAAACAAGGAATTTTGTCGAAATGAAGCGAAAAGAAGGGGATAAGGGGCTTCTAAATTCTTGGGGAATTTTTGGGAAGTATGGAGGGATGTTAGGAAGAAGGGGAAAGTGGAATCTCAGAGATTGAGGGAGGGGAAGGGGTCGAAAAGGGAAAAACACAGGCCTAGCCTAGAAAATTGCCAAGTTGTGGCAAGAAACTAGGGTTTTTGCAAAAATGACGAATTTGGGGGATCTCAGTGATGGGAAGTGTTTAATAAGGTACATTAAGGATAGGGTAAGGTGTTTGAACATCAGGATACAATTTTTTCTAATGATTTGACCATCTAAGATAAATTACCTCCAAAACCCTAGGAGAGGGAAATGGACCTTACCTAGGCACAACTGAAGCAAGAACAAGCTGTAAAATGACCCAATGGAACTTGACATGATGATGACAACCCTCTAAATGATGGTACACTCAGTTGAATGGTGACATGAACTGACATTTGGAAAACTTTGACAGGAGTAAAAGAAACCCCTAAACCTAATGCCTAGTGACCAAATTTTGCTTGAAGACTTATTGAAAT
The DNA here is from genome assembly GCA_000404065.3 of Pinus taeda. Classification (NCBI taxonomy): domain Eukaryota; kingdom Viridiplantae; phylum Streptophyta; class Pinopsida; order Pinales; family Pinaceae; genus Pinus; species Pinus taeda. Next base: position 96,225 of record APFE030877665.1, read on the forward strand.
GACAAAATTTGACCTTGACACCTTAAAATCACTTTGTAAGAGCATTTTTTATCACTAGAGGAAGGCTGCAAAGGCTGACACTAACATATAAAATGTGGTTCTTAGTGCCAGCGGGTCCGGAGGCTAGGGTGCTCCATATATACATAAGCCTTGGACTTAGGCCAATTGCGATATGCGATGGGCTTTCGGACCCAAAAATATATATATTGTGGTTCATAACACCGTTGGGTCTAGGATACTTATGTGTCCTTTATATATAGCTTTGGGGCTTGGCCGGTTGGCGATTTGCTATGCGATGGAGGACTTACTCGCATCGCTCTCATTCATTCATGATAAACTAGCCTTTGCCCTTTGATCAAGGCGAATTGCGATGAGCGAAAAGTGATGATTCATGCATGCTTTGTGAAGCACTTCAGCTATAAAGAGATATGAGGGCAAATGAGGTGTGATAGAGAGTTTTGTGCATTAAGTGCACAAATGACCATAGTAAGGGTAGGGGTGATTATATATGCGGGCCTATTTTTCCAGAGACACTTAGGAGGATCAATAAAGGCCCAATGAGGGAACGAGAGTGCAAGTTATAAATAAATCATGCTACAAAGATATTTTCAAGGGGAGCTCTTCACAATTAAGAATTGAAGGGTTAACCCGACATAGAGTTAGAGTTTCTAAGATGAAAGCAGATCATTTGGGGAAGTGAAAAATCCAACTTCAAGGGGACCCATTTAAAAATGCTATCAGAGCATGTTTTAATAGGGTGGTAGTTGTGGCCACAACAAAATGAAATCTTAATCTATGATACTTGTAGGACTTGAAATTACATGAAATGAAATCTACTCTAAGGGATCATGTGTGCATTATCAAATCAAGATCCTATGAAATGAATAATCAAAACCACATTATATGAAATGAAAGCAAAAACAATCATTCTTAACCTCTAGTTATGAAAGCAAATAAAAACAATCACTCTTAATCTCTAGATATGAAAGAAAATAAAAATAATCACTCTTAACCCCTCACACAGGAAAAGATATCAAAGAATATAAGAAAAAACACTCTTAACCTCTCACACAGGAAAAGATATGGAAGAAATAAATCTTAATCTATGAAAAGCAATAAATCTCGCACATTGTAGGTGGTCAATCCAAAAGCATGAGAGATGGAAAGTTTAGAGGCTCCCAATGCAAGCATTACCAGAAAGAGGTGAACATCACTCATGAGCATGGTGCTAAATCTAAATTCCATTCATAAGTAATCTTAACTTGGACACCCGAGTATCTCCAACTTTACACATTCCTTTGAAATGAGAAGTCTTCTCCTATTTATACAAGAAGATAAGAAGCTACCTCATTAATGGAGGTCCATTATTCTCTCCCTAGATCCCTAGAAAATATCATAGAGTTACAACTCATATAGGTAATGATGAGACACATATAGAGTTACAACTCCAATAGGTAATGATGAGACACATATCCTCTTTGACCTTTATCCAAATCATCTTCCACATCTTGAAGGGAATTCGAATTTGAGCATTTGAGGCCACATAAGGGTGTCTTGGAAGCTTCCAAATGACCTACACATGTCATGAAACTCAAGCCACTTTTAAGTATTAGCAATTATATTTCATTTTTCTAAGTTTTAACCATAAATTCACTTAAAATACTAGAAATCATTAGCTGAAAACACAAAGGTAACCCCATGTAATCACGAAAATGGAGGCTAATGAAAGATTATATGGCTATGGAGTTGTGACATGTGAGTGAAATGGTGGCGATAAAGGTGAAATTAGATGATATTTCGAAGACATTTTGGAGACTCTATATCTACGTCGGAGAAAAATTGACGATCATCAATAGAAAGAGACTCAACATGACATATCCCAGCACAAGTATTAGAGGGGACAACAAATTGGTAAATCTCAATGGCCTCCTCTTCATGTGGTTGGGCTTGGGTTCTACCTTGAAGCCTGCTGAAAACAAACCCCCCCCCCCCCCCCCGTGGTTGTGCATGTGCTACTAAGGTATGGAACTCAAGATAAAATGATGTCAGGAGTAGAGGTCAAGGACCAAAATTCCAAGAGAAAATAAATAGAGGTGGAGGCTATCTTGTAAATTACGAAGGAGAGAACTTGTGGGATATCTAAGAACAAAGTGAAGGAAATGAGTCGAGAGGTGAGGCACGAGATGACTAACAGTGTGAGACTTCAAAAAAAAAATTGTTGAAATTAAACAAGTCTATTAGTTATAAAGAAAGATGTCATTAAGGTACATAGTAGAAAATTAGGATTCTGAGCAAGTCACTAGAGCAACATCTTTAGAACTTGGAAGAGTTGGAGGTTTAACCTTCCATTAGATATTGCTCTCCAAATGAGCTAGATAGGAATCTAAACTCTCCAAGAATGAATGCTAGAACCTGTGGGAACACTTGATATCATTCATGGAAGAAAATATGTCATACTATGCTTCATGCTTTTCCTTTATAACCCTTCCAAGGAGTGTTTTTAGTCGCTAGTGACTTTGCTAATTTGGTTAAGATATTGTTTCCATCTTCCCCTGGTATGGCTAGGGTCAGTAACCTAATGGGAAACTATATAAAATCCTGTAGATTCACAAACTAATTCAATTTGCTAAAGCAAGAGACAAGAATCTACTACTCTTTACAGTGGAAGCCCATAAACATCGATCAAACAATAATCAATAGAGGAAGAGAATCAAAATAACATAACACAATATATATTCGGGGAAAGCCACAAATCAAAACCCCACTATATGTTTTGTATTAGTCCAGAACATCAAGATGAAATTACAATGCTTGATCTCTCTAGAACAATCCCAACACTCGGCAAATTCATTCTCCAACTCATAAGCAAGCTCAATGCCAAACCTTGTCCTCTTCACAAGCTCTCCAAGTCTCTATTCCAATTTGTGATTCCTATGGAGGATAGATTGTATTTAAAGGGAAATAAAGCCTCTAAAAATTTTGCAATCCCTTAAGGATCAGTTCTTGAATGCATGCACTACTAGTGAAACTCAGAAAAATCTAAAACAAATAGTACATTGTCCCTACACTCTACTCTCAACTGCTCTTTCTTATAATCAACATGCATGAGTTTTTGATGAGTAAATATTCAGTTAACTAGAGTAGCACTGGTGGAGTTCATTAGTGTCACCACTGGTTGTTAACTCACTATTAGTTCTTCCAATCAGTTTGAGAACTAATTTAAATGAACTAACTCATGAAACTGATTCTTCTATTTTACAATTCACAATTAACTCACACTGGACTCCTACAAAGTAGGGATAACATATACATGAACTCCAAAAGACTTCCATCTATAATTTCCTATGTTAAGTAAGTTTAATAAACTTAATTTAACTATTTTAAGCTATCATGAGAATAGAATTCGAATTTAATTCACAGTTTAATTCAAGGACAAATTAAACTGTAATTTCTTTTTGCCATTTCTCAACACTACCTCTCAACAAGAAAGGGATTATCAACTATCTCGATCCTATCTCTGTGAAACTTGAATTTACATCTTGACAATGTTTTTTTCAAGATGTCAACATATTTATTGTTCGTGGGAATGTCACCTAACAACATGATCCACCTGAATACACAATCTATGAGATGATGACATCGAATATCAATATACTTGGACCAATCATCAAGGATTGCATTTTCAGGGAATTTGATACAACTTTGATTATCACAAGAAATCATTGTCGGATACATCTTCTGACCAAACAAACAAACCAGGATCTTCCTCATCTGGATAGACTCACATGTTCTCTGACTTGCAGCCATGTACTCTACCTCTATCGAACTGAGTGCAACCAATTTTTGTTTCCTATTGTACCAAGAAATTGTCATTGACCCAATACTAAAGATCCCTCCTGATGTGCTCTTCCTATCAAATGGACTCCCTTCCCCATCTACATCAGTGAAGCCTTCAAGCTTCACTCCCTCTTTCTATTTGTACCATAACCCAAACTAAGTAGTGCCTCTGAGGTATCTTAATACATGCTTTTCCACCTTCTAATATAGCTTGGTAGGCCTAACCATCACTTGACTAAGTTGGTTAACTGCATAACACATATCTGGTCGTGTGTTCGCCAAGTACATGAGTGAGCCCACAAGCTTCCTGTAAATAGTATATTCCACTACTTCCCCTAAAGTATCATCCTCTTTCCTCCAGTTACCAACTAGAGGAGTCTCCATGGGTTTACAGCTCTCCATGCGGAATCTCCTAATTATTTCGTTGGCATACTTTCTCTGAGATACAAAGAACTCCCCATATCCCTGCCATACCTCCATGCCAAGAAATTAATGCATGAGCCCCATGTCCTTCATTTCAAACTCTCTTTCATGGTCCTCCTTGCAAGATTTGATGAGATTCTCATCACCTGACAACATAAGATCATCTACATGAAGTACAATGATAAATAGCTTACATTCCAAAACTATGTGATCTAGGTTCACATTCACTTCACTCTTCATGAAGCCCAACCTAGTGAAGTAGCTATCTATCCTGGTGTACCAAGCATGGGGTGCTTTCTTCATCCCATACAATGCTCTCTTTAGTTGGCACACATGAAACTCACAGTCCAAGGTTTCAAAACCATCAGGATACTCTATGTACAATTCTTCCTCAATCATGCCATTGAGGAAGGCAGTCTTCACATCCATCTGATGGATCTTCCAACCCGTCTGTGTTGATAGTGCCAAAATAGATCTGACTGATGAATACCTTGCAACAAGAGAAAGGTCTCATCATAGTCAATCCCCTCTACCTGTGAACAGCCACAAGCCACAAATCTAGCCTTATGCTTCTCCACACTACAATATGCAACGTGATTTACCTTTTAAAGCCAATGGGAGCTCACAACTGACTTGTCCTCCTGTCTGGGGACCACATCCCAAACACTGGTTCGAACTATGGAGTCATACTCCTCCACCATCACATCAACCCAAACCACTTGCTTCATTTCTTCCTGAAAGGAAGATGGCTCTATCACAACACATGCACCCATAAGTGCCATGTATCCAGTGTACCTCTCTGGTAACCTCCGCTCTCTATGCTAAGAAAGAGGGTGCTCCCACATTCTCCTGTGCATCATCCAACAATCTTTCAACCTCTCTAATGTGCTTTCTTCCCCCTCTGGAAGACTCTGCTTGAGTGGATGTCTCCACTCTTTGAACCTCTACATGTGTTTGATCCACATCAATCTAAGGTCCCTCAACCATAGGAGCTAAAATCTCCTCATCCGCATGTAGCTCAAGCTTTCTCTCAAGGGATGCTCACATGGCCTTCTCCTCATTGAACTTGATATCCTTTCGAACCACTATCATATGACTGGTCAGCATGTACACCCAACAGTTATGGGGTGTATCAGTGTAACCCACAAAGATCCCCAACTCTGTTGTTGGATCAAGTTTCTTTCGTGCATCTTTGGTCACATGGCAATAAATCGATGACCAAAAAATCTTGAGGTGACCAACATCTGGCCTCTTAATGGAATAAGCCTCCTTTGGTGTCTTCATCTCAAGTTTTTGATGTGGGCTACGATTCCAAACATAAACCATTGTGTTGCATGCCTCAGCCCACAAGTGTAGTGGTAGGCCCTGATCATGCAACATCGCCCTTGCTTCCCCTACTATGCTTTGGTTCTTCCTCTCGATAGCCCCATTCTGTTGAGGGTTATGGGGTGTCATCAACTCTCGTATAATCCCTTCCATTGAATAGAAGTTCTTAAACTCATTAGAGACATAATCACTACTGTTATCACTCCATATAGATTTAATCCTATTATGAGACTCTTTCTCTACCAATTCTTTGAACTCACAAAACTTTGTGAAATTTTGATCCTTTTTCTGCATAAAAAATACCCAGCATTTATGATAACAGTCATCAAAAAATATAACATAATACTTGTATTTGGTTGCGGATGCTGTCAAAAATGGTCCACACACATTTGAATGGACTCTCTCTATAATAGACTCTGGTCGATTATCTTTGTCTCCAAAGGAAGACTTGGTGTACTTTCCCAAAGTAAAACCCTTGCATGTAGCTCAAGTGTACCTTTGGGAAGACCAGTAGAGATATGTTGCAATATATTCGAAGCCCCATGATGCAAGTGGCCCAATTGCCTGTGACAAAACTCGCCGACGTCTCAGCTCAACATCTTTTCCGCTTTTGAACTCAACGTAGCACAACCCTCTACCTCTATCTTATAGAGATTCTGAACTTGAATCCCTATCTTCTTTACTTGACCCATGGCTACGTGTCGAAGGAACGCCTTTCCTTTGGTCAAATCATAGCCTCTATCCTCAAACATGGCAACAAATACCAAGTTCTTCGTCAATCCAGGTACATGCATAACGTTCTTCAAGGTGAGTGGAGTCGCATGCTCCCTCTAAAAAGTAATAGTGCCGACACCAGTAACACTATTCTTACCATCATCACCCATCTCGATATGCATCTTCAGATCTTTCTCCTCCAATTCACTACATAAATATTTGTTGCTAGTCATGTGGAATGAAGCTCCAGTTTCTAAGTACCAAACACTTCCCATCATTGAAGGCACCATGCATGCAACGAGGGAAAAGTACAATTTGAATTGGGAGGAAAAAGCTTCACCCACCACTTCTCCTGATGACTTATCCTTGGACTTCTTCAATGGAAAATTTGTAGTAAAGTGTCCCATCTTGTGACAATGAAAGCATTTAAATTTCGTCATGTCCTTTTTCTTACCTCGATGATAAGAATCTGATTTGGAATGGGAAATTTTACCTTTCCCCTTCCTCGTCTTAATATCTGAGGCATGGTTCTCTTCATCATCAGTATTTGATGAAGATTCATCCTTGGTGTTCCTCTTGATCTCATCCTGCATCAAATCTGACCATAGTCGTTCCCAATCTGGCAACTTCTCCCAACCATTGATAGAGTCCGGATAACTTTGCCAACTCTTTAGGAGTCCAAGAAGAGCAAGTCTCACCATATCCTCCTCAACGACCGTGATTCCAACAGTTCCAAGTTCATCCCGACATTAAGTGAACTTGTTCAAGTATTTCAGAATCGTCTCGCCTTTCTCCACCTTGATTTTACAAAGTTTATCCTTTAGTGAAACTTCCTTCGATCAATGCTATTATGATACAATTTTGTCAATGTTTTCCACATGGCATGAAAGGTTTCCTTTCCATGGGGACTTGAGACAGTATGATCTAAAACTCCCTCAAGAATTATCCTCCTTGCCTTCACCACACACTTCTTCCACTCGACCAAGTTTTGTGCATCGGTAGCTGCTGGCTTAGGAATTGCTTGTTCAATGAATTCCTTCAAGCCATTTTCCTCTAGCACAGCCTCCATCCTATCCCTCCATGCTATGAAATTTGAGCTTCCTTCCAAGGTATACTCAAGCCTCAACCCATGGAATTCCATATGTCGATCATGAAGTATGTATTGCAAATTTGAATTTCACCTATAACCCATAAACTCAAAATTCAAAATATCCTCTAGTATATTGTTCTTAGCTCTGATACCATGTATAAAATCCTATAGATTCACAAGATAATGAAATTTGTTAAAGCAAGAGACAAGAATCTACTTCTACTCTTTACAGCGTAAGCTGATAAACATCAAACAAACAATAATCAATAGAGGAAGAGAATCAAAGTCACATAACACAATAAATATTTGAGGAAAGCCACAGCTCAAAACCCCACTATCTGTTTTGTATTAATCAAGAAAATCAAGATGAAACTACAATTCTTGTTCTCTCTAAAACAATCCCAGCACTCAACAAATTCAATCTCCAACTCATAAGCAAGCTCAAGGCCAAATCTTAGCCCCTTCACAAGCTCTCCAAGTGTATATTCCAATGCGTAATTCCTATGGAGGATAGGTTGTATTTAAAGGGAAATAAAGCCTCTAAAAATTGTGAAATCCCTTAGGGATCAGTTCCTGAATGAATGCACTATCAGTGCAACTCAGAAAAATCTAAAACAAATAGTCCACTGTCCCTGCACTCTATTCTCAACTAGGTCTTTCTCAAAATCGACATGCATGACTTTCTGATGAGTAAATATTCAATTAACTAGAGTAGCAGTGGTGGAGTGCATTAGTGTCACCACTGATTGTTAACTCACTATTAGTTCTCTCAATCAGTTTGAGAACTAATTTCACTGAACTGACTCATGAAACTGAGTCTTCTATTTTATGACTCACAATTAACTCAGACTACACTCCTATAAAGTAGAGAGAACATATACATGACTTCCAAAATACTTCCAACTCGAATTTCCCAAGTTAAGTAAGTTTAATAAACTTAATTTAACTATTTTAAGTTCCTATGAGAATAGAATTCGAATTTAATTCACAGTTTAATTCAAGGACAAATTAAAATGTATTTTCTTGTTGTCATTTCTCAGCAGAAACATCTTGAAGGACATTTGATTCAAAAATAACTTGATGATCATCAATAGAAAGAGACTCAAGATGATGGATCTCAACATGAATATTAGAGGGGACAATTAATTGGTAAATCTTAGTGTCCTCCTCTTCTTGTGCTTGGGCATGGGTTCTAACTTAAGGCCTATGGCAACCCCCCCCCCCCCCCACCCCTTGTGGTTTCACATGTGATGTCAAGGCATGGAGATTAGGATAAAATGATGTCAAGAGTAGAGTTAGAGAACCAAAATTCTATGGCAAAATAAATAGAGGCAGAGGTTATCCTACACATTATGAAGGAGAGAACTTGTGGGATATCTAAGAACAAAGTGAAGGAAATGAGTCGAGAGGAAAGGCAAGAGATAAATAACAATGCAAGACTTCAAACCATGTTCAACATGCCACAAATATTAGATTCAACATTGAATAGCTACAGGCCACCTATCCAAGTTGAAGCCAACAATTATGTCATCAAATGAAAAATTAAAATAACACATATTCACAAAGAGTACCATTAATAAAGCAATGCACAAAGACCCGGGGTTCAAGAGGTGGTGGATCGCTAGAAGCACAATAGCTACAGTAAGAGGAAAAAATAACTCCACAAGAATCCACAACGTCACAACCAGAGGTCCAACAACACAATCAACAACGCTCTTGAAATATCAAATCCACCCTCATTGTAATTTCCCAACCACGAGATAGACAATTCCAAAATCAAATAGTGCACAAAGAAAAACCCCTGCAACTTTACTAACCGGAGATAATTGGTCTATGTCCAAAAAAATATGAGAAAATATCTCCAAGAAAGAAAGAGACTTTCCCTTCAAATATCCCTCGATGTCACAATACTTAAGAAGAAACGGAACCAACATCGGGGAGGGAATCAATTCACACCATTTAACTCATAACACCAGTGTCTAAAAATAGAATGAGGTTTGGAAGAAAAGCTTTCCATATTCAAAATCAAAAGGAGAAGTACTCACAAGCATATGCATGTGGGGGTAGGTTGTGCCACCCCCTCTTAAATGTTGCATGAGGCAATGGGGTGTTAGGTTTGCCCCCCAATAACCTGCTTGCCCTTGTTCTCCACTCCAATTGGAGACACTTTTCCTTAAGTTCTCTCTCTCTCTCTCTCGATCGATCACGATATAATATACATATATATATCTATACATTTATTCAATATTTTTATTATTTAAATTTTATTCCATTCCTACTTCTATTTTTCCTATTAACTCCTAAACTTCCTATTTTCTAAAACTAAATTATTCATATACATATCCTTATAAGTTAACCTTAATTTTCACTGTTACTTTATTAGTTCTGCATTTTATCAATTTTATTTTTTACATTAAACCCCCCTATTTCCAACACATACATATTATAATATTTTTTAATATGTTAATATAAATGAAATGAAAACATGATATGAAATAGAATATCAGGAACAAGTGGTCTATTCCTATTGAATATCAAAACCTTATTTATGCAGGGATTTTAATACCAGACTGTACATAGATCAAATACAATGGTATCTATAGGAATACATCCATTATTATAAACCTGTGGTTGCGTGGTGGTACTACAAGTTCCAGGACTCAAAATGGATTGTCTTCATACACGGATGCAACCAAGGGAAAGTATTCCCTTCCTTTTGGTCTACTCCATAACAACATTGGACCTCATATATAAAATAATCTCAGTCCCTACATGTTGAAAAAATGGAGAATTCTCTTGACCTGGATGCAAATATTTCAAAGGTAAGCACTCTCTTTTCTTCTCTCAAATCAAAGGCTATCATTTGTAGATTTAATGGTTTTTGGCTCAAACCTGATTCTCTACATCAATGGATATTAATCCTTTCAACGTTAAACAATGACATTTACTTATGCTCCAAAGGTGTTTCATTGTTCAATTTGGCACATAAAAAGAAATGGATATTGTACTAAATGATGTACCATGGTTTTGGATCAATGCAAGCCTTTTTATTACACCATGGTTCCTAGAATTTGATGCCACAACTATGGTGGTTTCTACTATGTCGGTTTGGGTGAGAAACCCAATTCTTCCCCTTTCGTTATGGTATCCCAGAGTCATAGAGGATGTTGGCATAGTGGGTCCTGACCCAGGTTGACATTTAGTTTCTCCAAACAAATCCCAACACTACTGGCCCTTTCGGAATCAATTCGCAGAGCGTGAACTGAAGTCTCACCCAAAGTAGTACGGGGGAATGCTACAACCAAGTTTCCACACCCAGAAATGAGCGCGGTGTTATTTTATGTCCTAAATCTACCTTCGCGCAGATCGATAAGCCTTTAGGGACTATCGATATAACTACCCTTAATCATCTTCTATACTTCCGCTAACATTCACGATTCTCTTTTGTTGACCCTAAATATGTGAATCAGCTACTTACGCGCATCAAATATTACTCTTAACCCAGTAATTACTCAAATCAGTATAAGTGCTAATAAATTCCACATACAATAAGATAATCTTCCCGTAAATAGTTAACAGTAATTTCGTTCATGTCACTATATTAATCATATAAATTCACGCATTAATACACCACTATATCATAAACCCATTATAACAAGAGGCACATTCATATAAACAGAAAAAAAAAAAAAAAAAAAAGGAAGGAATTGTTGGAATAATTTATATATTAATGCTTCATTTCTGCTTACAGACTCAAGGCTTCACTACGCACTCAGTTGCAATGGTCCATGCACTCAACTGCGGACTCTACTCTAGGCCTCTGCACAAACAGCTGCAGATCCTCTCTTCTACCCTAAGACTTCTTCTCTCTTACCCTTACTGACCCATTACATTCGTCTTCATCATTGATACCTATCTTAGACTCTCTAAGATTATACTATTTTTACAATCCCATGGTCCGCGGACCATGGGTAGATCTTCAAAAACTGACTCAACTTACATAAAAGAAGGATAAAACCCTTTATGATACTTTAGCTATATACACACTCCATGACCACAACTTGTGAAGACTTCACATTTTATACAACAAAACTTGGGACTTTTTTCCCAAAACATAGGCTTTTGCCCCAAAATTGACCCTAGGGAACCCTATCCCAGCAAGCCCCCAACACAAAGATCGTGACTCGCCCTCGAGTCACTATATCAGCGCAGAGACCTTACTACGAAGACCTCCCAACTCTACTTGTGCCATTGCTACTTCAATTGCGCTCTGTGTGGCTGCCTGTTTGATCTACTCCACCAGCTACTTTGTTGCCAGTCCTGCACTATCTTCCTTGAGTTTTTGCTGCTTGCTCTATAAACTCACCAACTTCTCCTAGATTTTGGCGGAAATAATGTAGGTCTCATACAACCAAGGCCCTAATCTGGCCTTGAGGACCACCACTTTCCTCTACGCTGCTTCCACCTATTCAAGCAACTGCTTCGCTTCCTGTAGCTTAGCCAATTGTTGTCCTATAGCGACAGCGCACGTCGTCACTCTCGCTTTATCATAATGCTGCTGCAATTGACAGGCTTCTATATTTAACCTCTATAGGTTAGGATCTTCCTGTAGAGTCGTGACTACCTCCATGGATTTCTCAAAGAGCACAGTGTAATCCACCACCACAACATCTACTGTTGCAACTCCATCCTTCACAGCAGCTTCACAATGTTCTTTGACCTCTAGCAAAATTGAAGGCTATGACTTCAACTCTAACTCGGTGATTTTCAGAATTATGTCTTAGCATTGTGCACACCTACAGCCAACTTCCTAATCCTTTCCTCCAGTGGCACATCCTCCGGGATGTGTAGTTCAGGTATTATTCTACATGCCTAGACCACCATGACTACAAGCTAGTTGTTCTGCACCTAAAATTTCTTCTGTGCCTCTAGCGCTGTTTATTTCTCTATGAACATATGTTCCTTTTTTACTCTGTACTCACTTATCGGGCTCAGCATGCACTGCTCCCAGGCCTTAACCTCTGCTATAACACTTGCTTGCAGTGTGTGAAGAAACTCACTGGGGAGCGTGACCAAGTTGAGGCCAGTATTCTTCAAAGAACTGAAAATAGCCTTGTCATTGGTCGCCTCTGTCCTCAAAGCTCCATCAAGCAACACAACTACCCGAAGATCCAATGATCAAACCATCTCTACTTCTTGAATGGTCCCCAGTGCCAAACTCGTTGATGTCGTGCTGATCTGTTCTGCACCTACCTGGATTCTAGTCGTTTGGATATGCAATTCATGCATATCCTTTTGGATGGTGCTCAGTGCCTACTTTTGCTGTTGCTCAAACTACTGCAATAGGTTTTTGGTAGTATCCTAGACCCTGTCTCCAATTTCATCTAGGTCTCCATCCATCAACGTAATCAGATCTAGTTATAGCTTGGTGGCTTTTGTCTTCTTCTGTGGTCCTTCCTTTTCTTGTTCCCTGTACTACTTCACTTGGAAGGGAGTGCTCTCCTGCTAATCACGATCGCCCTGCTCTGACTTCTCTTCCTCCTTTGTTTGAGGTGAAGGAGACTTTTGACTTCTTTTAGAGCCACACTCTTCCTTCTCTACCTATTCCTTCGCGACATGCTCTGCTTCTACCAAGGCCTTCTCTTCAACCTCTTTCCTTCTTTTCTCAGCCAATTGTTGAACCCTCTGTTTGGCCGCGTCCTTCTTTGTCTTCTTCATGGACTTGCTAGTCCCTGTGGCCAAATCAGAAGGAGAATGTCAATTTGTTGGCCAGTGCTTAATGACCTCTTCAATAGCATCATTCCTAGTAAGGTAGGGTAGGTCAAACCACTTTTACTCGGGATCCTTTCACACTCAGATATGTACATGGTGGAAGTCGACTTTGAACTCCGCGTACCCTTAAAGTTGTTCAAACATGGTTAGTGACAACTGCGGCTTCTGGTTGATGGCCATTCGAATGCTTACCTCCATCAACACCCAAAATACGTTGCTCTCTATGACCCATGTGACAACTTTCATGGCCCAGAGAGATGCAAACTTTGCTACTTCCAGTAAATCTTTCTCCACAAGAGGAAACTGGTTGTCCTTTGCAAATCACAGTTGACTAGCACAATCGAGAGAAACAAGCATGAATAGTGGAAGGTTTTGCTCTCATCATGTGCTTCTCTGCAGTTCACGAGGAACTCACTACATAGGTAGTGCGCCCAGTTGCATTGTATGCCCTCCGCTCACTGTGCTGCCAACAAAACCACTGGTGTCGGAACCTCACCCACGTGGAATTTTCTCATAACCTTGCCAGCCAAAATTTTTATGCCAACCTTTATCGCAGGGTCATTAATTGAAGTTATCATGTACTTGTGCAGCTTCTTCAAAAGTTTAGCCTTGTCCTTCATCTTCTTAGCGAGGTCGCACTGGCTCGTCTTTCAGCCAAACGCCTTGGCCATATTTAACCCTGAGTGTCACAATAGTGTGATCTAATGGATCAACATATCGGTGATGGGGATCAGTTCATTCAACCATAAGTGCTCATCATGCACCAGGCACAACAACTGTTTAATGATGATCAAGTTTATATTTGAGCGTTGGTAGTGGGGCACCCACAATAGGTTCGGAAACCCTGACTTGTTTACTCCGTGAATCCATTCCAAAAGCTCCAAAGTGGTGACATAAGACTCTTTGTTGAAGACCCTATTCATATAGGTGTTTGTATCTAGGTGGGGGAACCGCTTGTGGTTCACCAAATCCCAATATTCTACCTTCAAGTGTGGGATCCGCACCAAGCACGGACCTTCAAAGATTATGTTCTCCAGTAACAAGGGTGTGTTGAGGAGGAACTATCCTACATCCATGTCCTTAGGAACCTTCACTTTTCCCTTCTGTAGAGGAATATACTCTGGCAACTTAGAGATGGGATCCACCCCCTCAATGTCAATATCTTTTGCGCCCTCCTTAGCCTCCAGATCCACCACTTTTCCCTTCACTTTCACGCTCGACTTTTCTTTCCTCTAAGCCTATGTAGTGGCATGCTTCCTCGGTGACTCACACACAGGCACCGACTTCTTTTGTTTATCTTTCTTTGGCTTGGGGACCTATCTCACTAGCATAGGCTTCGGCCTAAGCGACCTCAACGTCAGAGGCACTGCTACTAGAACCTCCATAGTGACAACTTGTGGAACTGCTCCCTTAGAAGAGAGATCTCCACCAGTACTCATGGTTTCCGCGAGGCTTGGTCCTAGCATATTTTCCAAGATGAATGTCTGATTTACCTCTAATAACTTGGCAAATGTAAGGCTCGCGACTAAATCTTCCCAATACAAGTGATTCATAGGTAATTGACAACACAACACAAAAATTATAAAAATGCAAATTGTTATTTTCTGGACGACCACGTGTAATTTATAGGCAAATTCAATTTCAAATTTGACCATTCCCCCAAGCCTCGTCCATAAATGCTATATTGGTGGCATATTCCCAAATATTTCGCTCTTAAATTCAGCCTTAAATGCCTTAAATGTTGCCCCCCACTCCTCTTAATCGTCTCCTGACAGTCAAATCATGAATAGTGATTGTGATGGTTACTTTCTGGCTGCACTATGTTGTCTCTCCCCCTATAGCACAGCTCCTTTCGTGCTTCTTCTGATACTATGATGCCATCATGTTTCGCGTAGACCCTTTGTCACACAAATCTACAAACTAGGCAGTGTAGCTTATAGTCTTGCGCCTCCTTGCAACTACCTGGAGCGCTAAGACTGTGCTACCATCATGTAGTCATTGGGACAGATCCTCGGTGTATGGTTTCAATCGGCTTCCATTTACCTTTCCCGGAAATGGATCTCCATTCAATTTCATGAGATGAACTGCGCCTTTATCTGTAATCTCTTTGATAATGTATGGCCCCATCCAGTGCAAATGCAATTTTCCTGGAAACTTATCAAACTTATTGTCATATAATAAAACTAAATCATTTACCTTGAAGGTGTGCAGTTTGATGTGCCGATTGTGTCATGCCTTTTTGCGTTCATTCTAAACCTGCTAATGGAATCCAACTAAAAATCTATCTTCCTCAAGCTCTATTAGCTACATGAGCCTCTCTTCTAAGGCTCTATGGTCCGCCATTCCTAGAAAAATTGCTATGCGTAGACTAGGCATGACATACTCCAAAGGCATCACAGCCTCTACACCATAGACTGGCCTAAAAGGTGTTTGACCAGTAAGATTTTTATAGGTGGTTCTATAAGCCCATAACACTACTGGTACATGCACATCCCAATCATTCCTCTGTTCATTGCAAACCTTTGTCAATGCATTCTTCAATATCTTATTAAACACCTCAACCATCCCATTGGCCTAAGGATGAGATGGCATACTCTTCTTGTGATAAACCTAGAAATCCTATGTCAGTGTGTTGATTGTTTTATTGAGGAAGTGCGTATCATGATCACTCACTAAAATCTTTGAGAAACCAAACCTGGTCAACACATATTCAAACAAAAAAATTTCTATTTTTGCCCCCTTACATTCCTTCATAGGATGTGCCTCTACCCATCTGGTCAGATATTATGTCGTCGTGATAATGTACCGCACTCTTGTCTTCTTACCTGGAGGTTGAATCGGTCCTACAAAATCAATTTCCATTTCTCAAACGGCTGCAATGACACTTGCAGATTTAGAGGCATCTCATCCCTCCGTGATGGCCTGCTTATTCTTTTACATGCATCACATACCCTACAATATGCTTTGGAATCGCCACCACAACCCAACGCGTAAAATCTTTTGCGCTATTGCTTTCCCTGAATAGTGACCTCCGGCAGCTCCTATATGAGCTTCAACAAGGATACTATTTCCTTCACAATCAGGCACATAATGTTCAGGTTTTTCATCTGAACCCATCTGGTACAAACACCCTATAATAATTGAAAAGTCGGTCGTGCGCACTAGCAATTCTTTCCTTTGTTGACTCATGTATCCCTCTAGAGCCGTCCCTATTGTTAGAAAGTGGATAATGTTTGCCATGTGATTATCCACTACGTGCACCGGGAAGAGTTGCGCATCAGGCAACCCCTCCTCCAAATTGGTGAGCTCCTATCCTGTTTCAATGTGCGATAGATGATCTCACCCTGCATTTAACCTTCCAGGTTTCACAATTACTTCAAAATCATACTCCTGAAACAACAACAACCATCTGCATATTTCCCCCCCAACATAGGCTTGTTGACTAGATACTTTAATTCAAAATGGTATGAATACATCTTAAAATGTCCACCTAGTAGGTAATGTTTAAACTTCTAGAGCAGGTACACCATAGCCGGCCCTTCGCGCTCTGTCATCGAGTAATTATTTTCAGTCTTAAACAACTTCCTACTCAGAAATGTTATAACATGATCCAGTTCTCCTTCACTGAACTGTGTCAGTACTGCTCCTAGAACAATACATGACGCATCCACATGTACATGAAATTCCTTCTTCCAATCTGGGAAGACTAGGATCGGCACAGTGACCATCTTCTCCTTTAGTATATCCAGACTCCGCTGACATTCTTCATCCCAACAGAATGTAGTGTCCTTCTTTAGTAGTTTTTCCATTGGCGTGGTAATATGAGCATAACTTTTGATGAACTTTCCATAGTATCCTATATGGCCCAATGTTGCATGTAGTTATTTAACACTGCTCGGTACCTCCAAATTGATTATAACCGCGATCTTAGCAGGGTCCACCATTAATCCTTGTCTGTACACTACATGACCCAACAAGATTATGAAAGGGATGCAAAATAAGCATTTCTTCAAGTTTAGCATGATCTAATACCTCCGCCATGTATCTAGAATCAAGCACAAACTAGCTACATGGCACTCCGCCACGTATCTAGCATCAAGCGCAAACTAGCTACATGGCACTCCGCCACATATCTAGTATCAAGCACAAACTAGCTACATGGCACTTTACCAATCCAAACATTGTCCAATCATCAAAATATACCTCCAAAAATTTGTGAATGAACTCTTTGAATGTCGCGATGACTACGGGCGAGAAGATCGCCAGCGCATTCTTGAATCCAAAAGGCATTACCATATACTAAAAGTATCCCCACTCAGTCATCAAGGTAGTCTTACTCCTGTCTTATGGTGCTATCTTTATATGATGGTATCTAGAGAAACCATTAGTGAATGAATAGGCCTCGTACCTGCCAACATTATCCAAGACTTCGTCTGTGAACGAAGTTGGAAAAGGATCATGGATGCAAGAATCATTGAGCTTCCTGAGATCTACATAAATCCTTATTTCATCGTTTTGCTTCTTATCCTGAACTACCATAGGACTCACCCAATCAGATTCCTCCACTAGTTCAATAATACCTGCTGCAAGCATCTTGTGAGACTCCAGGTGGACTTTTTCCTTGAATTTTGGATTAAGGTCATAGGGCCTCTGCTTAACATGCTTCACATTTGGTTTCAAAGTTATTTTCATCGCTCCCAAATCACCTATGATGCCTTTTAAGTTTGAAAAATTTGTGGGAAATAAATCCTAATATTCGTAAAGAAACTCAGTGACCTTGTCCAACATATCATCATCCCAGTAGTCCCCAATCTTCACAAACTTCGGCTCTTCCTCTTTTCCAATGTTCACTTGTCTAGGTTTCATTGGCACAGAGATATCTGGATTCTCTATTTGCAGTCTCTCCACTTCGCGATGGCCCTCCTCCTTTGGGATGTTAATGTTCCTTGGATGCTCATCTTCTTCTTTAGCAGTCACATTATAGCATTCCAGGGTGCAGCTGGGTGCTCCAATCTAGTTGAATCAAATCCAAAGGATCCTACAGTATTATGAAGATCGTAGAATTGAGGCTTCTGTGATCCATCATATTTGTAAAAAAAGCTTCGGCGTGAATTACGCCGAAGATTTTTTTACAATTATGAAGATCGATGCCTTAAGCAACACCTCGTCAATACATTTGAACCCATATTTAAAGCTAAATGTCATCAAGAATCTGTGTCTCAAAACGTCCCACTCTTCATTGCCATGGCGAAGCTCCATTTCCATGTACTAGTTCATTAGTGTTACATCCAAAGTGTGATAGAATAAATGTACCCACTAAGGTTGTGACTTCGTCCCATAAACATTAGTCCATTTTGCTAAATGATCACGCAGATCATTCCTTCCATCATATTTATCTATTAGCCGGACCTTTGGTCGACCAAACTGCAATCTCATCATTTTTTTGTACTCGCACCACCCATCAAAATTGTCTTTATGTGTACCCCACCATCTTGCAGGCGTAGCGTGCAGTGCCAAATCCATGCTTGGAAGCGATGCTTCTCAGGCACTTCCCTTTCAAATTCATCCAAAAATTTATCTACATTAGTTAGACCATCATAATAAGGGAAAATTCTTACCTCGAATGATACATAGCGCAGCGATTCAGTCATCATATTACAACACAACATAGATACTTCATGCAACCTATTCTGCCAATGTTCCAATTCCTTATCTGAGTCTGATGTATAGGAACTTTCATGGTCCCATGCAATACATCCATCGGTAGTTGGATTAACCCAATATTGATCTCGTGTTGTTATTTTATAGATATGGTCCAAATCATCATCGCTTTCCACATAATCGTAGACCAATTTAGTATAGCATGGTCCTTCTGTAGGGTCCAAAGGTACTACTGCGTGGATCGATTTCCTCTCAAACGACATTGTCCGCTTCTTCAAATTGACTACCCCATTCATGTCAATAACCAATCAATACCTAGGAGCACGAGGTGGGGATTGTTGTCATCAATAATTTCTATTACTTCAAAATCGGCCAACACGCTCGTTCCTTCAATACCCACTGTCACTACCTGCAATCTTCCCATGGGGATAATCTTCTGTTGATTAGCCATCTGCAATTGGATCGGATACCACTGCAACGCAAGTCTCCCCATTCTTTCCCACATCTTCTTAGGTAAAACATTCGCATCTGACCCAAGATCCAAAATAACTTGATCCATTTAATACTCTCCTATTTGCACAGTGAGCCTCATCTCACGCCCTGTTCTTGCCTTATGCTTACCAATTTTTCTAACTACGCGAGGTCCTTCATGAGCAGTTTCTTTACCGGTACACTTATTTATCAACTCCTGTAATCCTTTCACGGACTTGCTATCGCATAGCAACTTCATACGGGTCTCTAAGAAGGTAGTAAGCATGGAGGGGTCAACTTCTTCAGACAAATTATCCTGACTTCTCGGTGTAGAAGCCTCAACGAATCTTTTCTTTTCTTCCATGAATGTTTCTCTCACGCGCTCCAAGTCAAACCCAACCTCTTTTTCTGGAGCCTTGCAGACCCACTCGCCTTCTTCAGGTTTCTTTCCTTTATTTTCACCAATCGTAATTCCACTTCGCATCACAATATTCACATTGGGATCCTCTTTATGGGGTTCGGCACTCATCATTTGTAGGTTTTGGGTGGACTGTTGAGGCTATGCCCTCTTCTCTTGCATCTTCACTATCAGTACAGGGCAATATTCTATCACATGATCAAACTCAGTACAATATCCGCATGACAGGCGCGTGTCACTCGTACATTCCCATGTGTAGTTTCCTGGTACTCTGCAATTGTAGCAAATAACTTGTCCCCAACCTCTCGCAGGTCCTCCTCATCCTCAACCTCATCTGCGCCCCTGATATCCTCTATGTTCTCTCCCAGCACCTTGATCTAGAGGCCGAATTTCTGTCTCCATCCGATACGTGGGTGTTCTTTCCATCATCAATTCATAGCTATGGTAATTACGCTCATCGTTACCCACCGATTTACAGAAGTTGCAAAAGAGCTTTTGTGGTGCCTGCACAAATTTCTGCAGCAAGTGGAAATTGTATGTTACATGTTTTCCAGCTACCAGACAAATAGTGCACCACAACACGGGCCCTATACTTGGCCCTGCTTAACCTTCCGGCCTCAAAGCCATTGGTCCTCCTCTTGCAACATAATTCACGAAGACAGGGCAGTGATATTTATCATGCCCCTGTCTTTTACACTTCATGCACTAAATTTCTTCATGCACCTCTAGTCGAGCCACTCTATCTATCTTCAAGCTTTGGAACTCTAGGAAATGATTTTGCAACTCCATGTGAATCTACTGAACTCCCAAAATAGTGTCTTGAATAGGTGTCTCATGCAATCTCATCGCAATTTCCAAGGTTTCGCCGCGGTCCTAATCTTTTTCTGTGATAAGGAAACCCTTAGGTGATGCAAGAGAAAGGCTACAAACCATTCACGGTTCTTCCCATCAGTGAGATTCATGTTAGCTTCGCGGATCTGGCACTTCAGTTTCTAATCCAGCTCCCAGGGTGTTTCGCCCGACCTCATCATGATTTACTTGAATCTAACGAATGATTACGATTCAGACTTGGGCCTACTCAATTCCTTATTCAGCGTAGTCTGAGTGTCTGCCAATGAAGCCATTATATTATCAGTGCAGTACTTGATGTACCATGTTAGTGTACAATCCTGTAGAGTAGTAACCAGCTAGACTTTATTCATATGATCATCTGTAATATTTTGGGTTTTCCACACGGCCTTCACAAAGAACCAAAACTGGTCTGGGTCCTCATTTCCAAGGCCCTTGAAAATGGGCAACTTCATCGTATTCGACATATTGAATGGTGGCGGAGGTTGTGGAGGTGTAGGCAAAGGTGTATATTGTGGAGGTGAAGGTGGAGGTGGTGTGGATGGATGGGGTATTCGCAGGAACCCTTGCCTTATTAACTAGAGAGCGCTTTGTAATGAAACATGTTTTGCTCCTTTGTCATCACACAGAGAAGTCTCAATCATCGGGGTATATTCAAGACTTGTTTTCCCTTTATCCCTAAAGAACTTTCCATTTCACGTAGCTCCAAACATCAAGGTAATGGCATAACTCGTTTTTCACACAAGAGCATCTTAATCCAAGTATTCAAAGATCTTTAATACTTACCTCACGATCCCTTGAAGAAGCGTCACTCTACTTCGTTGTAACTAACCGAGGTATCAATTGTGAATTCTGTCACAAATCCTCCTATCACGCAATCAAGCCACTGATTGACAGCACATGTGATCTTATCTTCAGAGGCTTCCAATCTCCATAATAGCTCTGGGGTCCACACTATTGGACCATCAAGCCTCCACCTTCCCTGGCCATCTGCCAATTTAGCAATCCACTCATATATCTTGATCAAGAAGGAACAGAAGAAAATTTCATGTATCTCTGTATACAGATACCTATCCAACCATTGTTCTTTCATCAGGCATGGATTTCTGTTTTCTTGCACCGCAAATTCATCTATCTTTCTATTCAACCACTCCTCAATTTCCTTCTTAGTTGGATTCCAGTGATGTGACATCACACATCTCTTTATGCAGATCGTGGTCCCGACAATAGAACCATTTGTTCTCTTCATGGGTCCTGACCCAGGTTCAGAGTTAGTTTTTCCAAATAAATCCCTACACTACTAGCCCTTTGAGAATCAATCCGTAGAGATCAGATTGAAGTCTCACCTGAAACAGTATGGGGGGATGCTGGAACCATGTTTTGGCACCAAGAAATGAGTGTGATGTCATTTTATGCCCTAAATTTTTCTTCGCACAGATCAATAACCCTTTAGGGCTTATCGATATAACTACCCTTAATCAGAGTCTATACCTTCACGAACATTCACAATTGTCTTTCGCGAACCCTGAATATGTGAATTAACTACTTACACGCATCAAATATTACTCTTAACCCAGTAATTACTCAAATCAGCTTAAGTGTTAATAAATTTCGCATACAATAAGGTAATCTTTGTGTAAACAGTTAACAATGATTATGTTCATGTAACTATATCAGTCATGTAAAGTCGTGCATAATACACCATTATTTCATGAACCCATTATAACAAGAGGTGCATTCATATAAACATAAATAAACATACAAAACACAAGAATTGCTGGAATAATTTCTTTATTAATGCTTTAGTTCTGCTTACAGACTCAAGACTTCCCTGCGGACTCAGCTGCAGAGGTCCGCACACTCAGCTACATACTCCACTCTAGGCCTCTACGCACACAGCTACAGAGCATCTCTTATACCCTAAGACTTCTTCTCTCTTACCCTTACTGATCCATTACGTTCGTCTTCATCATCGATATCTATCTTAGACTCTCTAAGATTCTCCTATTTATACAATCCCATGGTCCGCGGACCATGGGTACATCTTCAAAAGCTTACTCAACTTACATAAAAGAAGGGTAAAACCCTTTATTACACTTTAGCTATCTATGTGCTCCGCGACCGCAACTTGCGGAGCATTTACATCTTATACAACAAAAATTGGGCTTTATGCCCCAAAACTTGGGCTTTTGCCCCAAAATTAACCCTAGGGGACCCTATCCCAACAAAGGAAATTAGGACCACACTTGGGAAATTCAAGAAAATGGACAATGAAAGGATAGAGAAAGGTATATTTAAATTTCGCAGAATATGTGTAGAGATTGGCCTCAGTAAAGGTCTTCCTGGCCATATAGAAATGAAACATCAAGATTTCTGTTAGACTCAAGTTTTTGATTATGAGAACACAACCTTTAGATGCTCAAAATGTTTCCAAACTGGCCATTTACAAAACATATGTCCCTATGCCAAAAAATACCCAAAAAGGAAGAAGAGGCTGACAAATAAACAAAAAGATTGGCAGTATACCAACCTTCACCTATCAGGTGACGAGGAGGAGGATATTTCAGAAAATCAACTTGTCCAATTAGAAGAGGAGGCTTAGATACAAAATGGTTTACCCACTTTTGTGGGTATGGTAACTCATTATTCTCCTAAATAAAACATTGTAGACACCAAATTTATCATTGTTTTAGATAATAAGATTAATGAGACTCTCATGGTGGATGGTTTGGGAGGTACAAAATCTGTCCATGTATCTCAAAGCTTAGATTCGAACAAGGAACATCCTTCGGAGATATTTGAGGGTTCTGTGGCTTTGGTTCCATGGGTACCAATACGAGGGTTTAGCAACAAGCTTAGAAAAAAAAGGAAAGAAGGGGAAGATGATTGATCCTTCTTAATCTTCCCTAATATTTATATTTTGTTGTTGTTTTCTCACTACTTTGTATGTAATTTTTTTTGGGCCTTTTGGCTTTTATCTGTCATGCTTAGGAATATACTTTTGACTTATGTACACCACTCATGGATCTAGGTAGATCCATGGAGAATGTACACGTATAGTGTGTATATACAGAATCTATTTTCTTTTCATCACTGAATGAAAGTACAAGTTTCCTTTTGTAGGAAAAACAAAATGCAAATAATTTTTTTATATATAAAATATTTCAAATTTATTGTAATATATTTGTGTAAATCATTAATTAGTTTCTTTTATAAAATAATAAGTCAAAAATATTATTTATATATATAATTATTAAAATTTTAATAATTAATTTTTTTAATTAAAATTAATTATTATATCTTGATTTAAATTCATATTTTTTAAATTTGATGGAATTTCTATTTTCAAATAAGAACGCGACTATTAGAGGATAAAGGAAGAGATCATCTTGCATAATAAGAATAATATTAAAAATATTATTACTTTCAAATTTAAAGAGAAGTTATAGAGTGATAAAGAATTAGAAGGAAAAAGGAAACTAAGATATTATAAGTGATTAGCCCCAATCTTCAACCTGCATTATTTATTTGTCTTCACTAATCTTATGAAGAAAATAAGCATTGCTAGGGTTTGGTCTATTACCAAAATGTCATGGGAAGAAAGATTTTGTCACCTAGGGTTGAGGATGAAAAACATTTTCTCTTAGATTGTACAATTTATAATCAAATTTATTCTAAATAGATGTCACACTACCAACCTTCTTGACCTATTAAGGCAACAAAACTATGATGATCTAAAAACACGTGTCTCACTTCTCTTCAAAGCATAGAAATAATATGTTAAATAATTTCTATTAATTTTTTACTTTCTTAAAGTCCAATGAACCATATTGATTTCAATGGATGCTAATGATCATCATAATATTCAATACCCTTAAATATAATTACCATTCAAAATAAAATAAAAAAATGTTTTTTACTAGATTCCACACCAAAAACATTATTTCTTATATTATTATTTTGAGCCAGTAAAAAATGACCAATTCACCATTACTTATATTAATAATTTCATAGTTAAAATTATATCCAATACATAGATATAATATTTATTTAATTCTAAAATTATACCCAACACAACTATTGAGTATTATTCCCCTTTAAAATTTAAATTAAATTACTCAACCTTTCATTAGTACTGCTACTTGGTTTTATAATTTAAAAAAAAAAAACTAATTTAACAATTATTTTCAAATGAATTTAATTCTGGATTGAAAAATTGTAAAACTGTGAATAGCTAGATGATAACATGGGACACACTTCCCATGCTCCCCGCTAATCTAAGATGTGGAGTGTTGTCAATCACTGCCTTATAAGTCATCAGTTGCCCAGAGTGCAAAAAAGAAGTGATGTTTTAAGACATTTCCCAAGGGACAAAAACTCTGAGAGCTTAATCATACTCTCTCCATTTCATAGTGCTCGGAACAAGCTTTCCAATGGTATATGGAAGTCCAAAAATGGACTTCTAGATCAAAAGTTAGAGAAAATTGAAGCTTCACTTTGAAAGCTAGAAAACAAGGAGAAATAGCAAAAAGGAAAAGGATCAACGCAAATTGCAATCGGAGCTTCCAGCAACAGAAAAGGAGGGCATTAATATCAGTGATCGGTCGATCAGTGATATCACAAATTGCATATTGGTGGGTCCAGTCCTATCGCAAATCAGCTATTGGCGGGGTCCCTGGCATAGGCTTACGGTTTATTGACAGTTCATGATGCTAAACGCCGAAATCGCAGATCGGTGATCAAGGGCATAAGGAGGTGCACACAAGTGCAGGGCTAGAATCATCAACGAACGCCGATATCACAGGAATCGCCAAATTTGGGCTTTAGTGTTAAAGCATTGGGAGGGCTGAAAACTAATTAACAAAGGAAATCAATGCAAATCCAATGG
This sequence comes from Pinus taeda, assembly GCA_000404065.3. NCBI lineage: Eukaryota > Viridiplantae > Streptophyta > Pinopsida > Pinales > Pinaceae > Pinus > Pinus taeda. The sequence continues at coordinate 121,674 of APFE030877665.1, forward strand.
AAGATGGGTCTTTTCTCTCTCCTCCAACAAGATGCGTGGCGGACTATGATTGGTCCTTGTGAATGACATGGCAGCTAACTTCATCATGACGTGGTGGTACATAGGAAGTGTGTCACTTAGATTCGACATTTTTGGGGTTCCTATGGGGGCACTTTCGAGTGACACGTGTCACCACTCACAAGGTGACACGTGGCAGTGTGGCGTAACCCATTGCAATCACATATCGGTGATCGCACAAGTCGAGTCTATCCTCCACCATGGTCCCTCCAAGCTTGTGATTGCGATAAGCAGGGGATCCTCTTGGATGTGATATGTCATGTGATCTGGCTTATACGGTTTTTGTGTCCAGATGAGTTGGCTCGCACTATGAAAAGAAGTGAAGGGGTCTCTCCCTCTCTTGTGTTGCAATTGTGATATCCTTGGTGGGCCCTGTTAGCACTCCAGGAAAATCTCCTAGGTTGTAGCTCAGAGATGCCTGGAAACATATAAATCTTCGATATCGTTCTTTGAACTTTTGGAATGGATTGGGGTTTGGATCAAGTCAAATGACTGTTTCAACTCTGTTTTCACTCAAGACATGCATGAACACCCTCAGCTTGACAAGGCTTTTGACCACTAATGCTCAATAGTTTATAGATTCAATGAATAGATGGAGAATCTTGACTGTACCAGCAGATACATACATAAACACATATGAATGGATAGTTACAGAAAGTAAATGAAGCTTACAAATATAATTTATCAATGTAGAGATAAGATGACAATTATCTGGCATTCGACATAGAAGAAAACATGAACAACCCATTCAAGTGTAATCTTCTAACAGAGGAGAAGATGGTGATTGAACATGTAACAACAAAAGAAGCTTGTATTACTGGAATGAAGATGAGACGCTAGGAGGAATAGAGTATCCACGGCCTCCGAAAGTTGAACCCTTGATACTTTGAACATTCAACCATTTATAGGCTTTTTACAATGCTCTTGAACCCTCTGAGGCTCGAAATGTCTTAATATATCCCCTCTGTCTTCCCAACTACTTGATGCCATAACTAGACAAACATGAGCTCGGAGGTCTCTTTTTCTAACAACACAGTAACCATATTCTGGTAATTTTTCCACATTGTTAGGTGGCTCGCTCGTGCCAGCAACGTTCTATGACCATTTATGTTGGTTCGGCTACATCATGCTGTTGTTTTTCCCCTTTCGGCCATATATTCCATTATTTTAGTTCAATTGTTGACTGTCAAAAGCAATGACAAAGCCAACAAATTTCCTCCTCGGGTGACTGGTGGGAAGTGGGATACGGGGCCGTTGGATCAATATGATCAATGGACAGGATCATATCATAGAGATAGAGGAATTGATATCGCATTGGAGGATTTGAAATCAAAAGGTGGTATTTCGGGCGAGATCACAAGAGGTAAGTGGTAATTCGAATTGGCACCAGATTCCACTCATCAAGTGACACGTAGCAGCGAGGAGGAGAGAGGAAATTGCCTTATCGGGCATATATCCCTCTCGCTTATTGCCTGAGTGATATACCCAATAGCCGTTAGATCTGGAGAAAGTGATCTAACAGTGGTGATTGGTTGGAGCGAGTGAGCATAAATCGTTATTCAGATGAAGTGTGGACCGTCAGATCAGTGGGAAGATTGACGGTCGGGATTGGAGAATGGAGAGCACAGTGGAAACGAGATGAACCGAGAGTGGGCCCGCTAATATTTATGAGCATGAGTGTATAATTTTTTAAGTCTGGCTTATGGCCAAAGAGAAGAAAGAGGAGACGTGGACCATTAGAGCTAAAACAGGGGACATTTCTGTTAAAATAGTAGCACTACACCTCAAGGTTAACACTGGCTCCTTCTGGGGATGAAAGCCTCCCTGTGAGGTTTCAAGAACTGCAGACTACTTCCTTTCCAGTAACAATCAGAACAAACTTATCTCCTAGTGTTCCATTGGGCATGGAGTTTATTTGCATAGAAAACAAAACACTGAAAAAACCTATTACAATATTAAGGCCTTAAAGCTTCATATGAAGTAAAGTTTCAAAAACTGCCCATTTACTGGGCCATCAAAAACACCTTCCCCCTCCAAATTGTGTAGAATAAAAGTATTGTTCATCTGAACTTGAGCAATGACAAATGGTCCCAACTTGAAAACTATCCATTTTTTCCTTTCTATCAAAGGTTTCTTTGATCTTCTTTTGATGAATTCTTGACTTCTCAACCAGTTGTTCTCTGATCTGCTGTAATTCAACCAAGTTACTCATTCTTCGTGCCATGTCGTTCTCTTCATCCTATTCTTCTTGCAAGAATTTGGCAATAGGGAGAATCAGCTGGATAGGAAAAATAGCATCAGCCATAAACCATCTTAAATGGAGAATTTCCTATGGACTTCTTATTGGTAACTCTGTCGGCCCATAGTGCAAACTTCAACTTGGAATCCCAGTTCTTTTTGTTGTCCTCCATCAGTTTTTTGATTATCCTTACAAGACTCTTGTTAGATGATTCTTCCAGGCCATTGTCTTGAGGATAATATGAGGTAGAATGTCAGCAACTGAATGCCCATGGATTCACACATGTCCACCAATTCTTCTGCCCTGAAACTGCTGCATTAGGGGTGACTAGTTTGGTTGGGCAACCAAATATAATGAAAATATTCTCATTTAAGAAATTTATGATAACCTGATGATTAGCATTTTTAGTGGGTATAGCCTCAATCCATTTGATGAAATAATCAGTGGCTACCAAGATCCATTTGTGATGGCCACTGGAATGTGGATTGATCTCACCTATGAAGTCGAATCCCCACTACTGGAAGGGACCACTGGCATGTACTGGCTTTAAGGGTAGAGATTTTAGCTGTTGTCTTCCTGCAAACCTCTAACATTTGTCACAAGACTTCACAAAAGAAAACACATCAGAGAACAGAGTAGGCCAATAATACCCATCTCTCAGGATCTTGTGGGCTGTGGTTTTCTAATAATGATGCCCTCCACAGATGCTATAATGGAACTAGTGCATGACTTCCACAGATTGTCCTTTGTCTAGACATCTCAAGAGGATCCTTGATGGGTCTTTCCAATAAAGCCGGTTTTTATTAATGCATAATTTGGTTGATTTGAGCTTAATGGCCCAGGCTTGACTTGAGCTATGCCCTAGAGGGACTTCTAGCTTCTGCAAAAAATGAACTACAGTGGAATACCATTCACAAGTGGCTAGATTTTTAGCCAAAGACTGATTCTGCTCTTGCTCTTCTGCTGCTTCCTCTGTCCACTCACCACCTAAATTTGAACCTATGCAATTGATGTCTAAAAAACTGCAATTTTTCTCAGCCATAAGCTTAGCCGAGCCCTAGCCTTTGACAAGCTTGGTGGGCTTCACCACTATGTTGAACTCTATGAATTTTGCAATCCATTTAGCTCTCTTTCCATCAATATCTGGCTGAATTAGGACATATTTTACTGAGGCTGAAGGTACATATGTAACCACTTTGGAATGCATAATATAAATTATGGATGCCTTTAAAGATTTGATGAGAGCATAAGCTTGTTTTTCAATAAGTTCATACCTTAGCTCAGCCTCCCTCAGATTTTTGCTAAAAGAGGCCACAGGTTGCTCTACACCTTCATCATTTTCCTTACAATAGAATTGCTACAAGTGTATCATAATAGGCAAAAGAGAATATATAAAACTCCCTAGTATCATCTGGATTGATTAGAGTGGTAGCTTCCATGATAGCTTGTTTGATGGCTTCAGAAGAGCTTCGTGCACCACCTGTCCATTTTATTTCTGATCCTTTCTTCAGCATGGAAGTGATGTGCTTCACTAGCTGTGCGAAGTTTGGAATAAACCTCCTGACAAAGTTAATCTTACCCAGGAAAGACTGAATGTCCCTTTTTGACCTTGGGATGGAAAATGTTTGAATTGCTTGAACTCTTGCTGGATCGATCTTCACACCTTCAGCAGAAACAACATGTCCCAGAATTTTTCCTTCTTCTAGAGAAAACTGTGACTTCTTTGGGTTCACAGAAATTCCAAACTGTCTGCACTTTAGAAACACCTTCCTCAAATGCTGCAAATGGTCCTTGTGACTACTAGAAAAGACTGTTATGTCATCAAGGTAAATAAGGAAAAACTTTTCCTTCTCTCCTATTAGCGCTTGAAATTTCACCTCAGGCTGAAAAAGGCAAACCTCAAGGCAACATCAAACCATTTAGCCTCGTAGCTAGCCCTACGGGGCAGGAGAAGGCTCTCTCCGGTCAATCTCAGTAAAATCTTCAATGGATTAGATGACCAATAGGGTAACACTGATTTTAGGCTAGTAAACTGATCAAAAGGGTTGATTTGGGGTTTTTAGGGTT
>APFE030877668.1:0-11747 GCA_000404065.3 Pinus taeda
AATTGAGAAAATAATGAAATCCATCGATTCTGCAATATTGGTTTTAGAATAAATACATAAAAGCAACTAAGTTAAGCTTAGTTGTACATGCAATAACTAAAACTAACTAAAGCTAAGTGTGCTTTATCTTATGTTAATGTGTACATGTGCCACATGCAAGCAATAAGTTAACTGGAGCTAATCTAGGTGCATGTACAATAACACAGCTAGTCTAAGTGCATGCACACCAACACCCCCCCTTAATCATTCACCTATGTTAGTCTAAGTGCATGTACACCAACACCCCCCTTAAGCATAACTTAGGTGAGTGTGATGCAAAATGAATGAGTCCCGGAAACACGACCATTTTAGGTACCCATATACAATGCATAAAAAAGTAGGAAATATTCGAGATGAGCACGGTTCAGATTGTCGTCGACTCAGTCCGGTTGCCCTTCGCGGCCGATCATATTGTGGATTACATTGACGATCACGACGTTTAAATAATTGCCCAACGCAGTCATGCACAAAGACATCGCTATCACCGTGCTGCGCATCGTGGCTGGGAATTGATTGTAAATGAACTCCACGTAGCCAATTCAGTAAAATGCTTCTGCCAGTCCGTAGATGCAAAACTGGGGAAGCAACCACAGCACAAAGATGGGAACAACAACCAATGGCTTGTCAGTTAGACCGTGACTTCGGGCGGCACTCCGTTGCTTCACTTCTACTAAACCGGCTGCCAACATAGATGACGATGAAATGGTGAATCCGGTCCCCAGTCTTTGGAACACGGTGATACCCCTGTTATTCCTTGTTCTGCGCTTGGCATAGGGCACGACAACCCTGTCTATGGGCAGAGGAGGGTAGAGCCTCAACGCCTCTGAGAGACAGGCATGCAAATAATGCATCTGTTTCAACTCCTATTTACTGAAACGAAGAGTTGGATCATTATTATCTTCTAATTGCTTTCTTGCTTCTAAAATGCTGTGTATCTCCTCCACGATTTTATCCTCGACGTGGCGATGCTGAAGGAGAAGCCAGAAAAACCACGAGAGTGCTACAGACTTGGTTTCACGGCCAGCAAAAACGAAATTTAAACAAACCTCTCGCAATGATTTTTCAGAATACAAGAACGTCCCATGCTCGTTTCGGCATCTCATGAACACAGATAGTAAGTCCTCGGGCACCTTGTCATCAGATACAGCGGCGCTTATAAATTGTTTCCTCTGCGAGGAAATGATGTCCATAAGAAACTCGTCGATTGTCTTTAAGGCATCTTGGAGTTTGACGTCGATGCCTAACCCTAAACGTCTCATGAATCTATGAGCAAACTTGGGCGTCACGAATCGAAGCGCAATTGCCTCTGCCGCAACCTCTATTGCCTTGGTGAAGGGAACGGCGGGAAGACTTGGACTCAAGCAAAAGGGCTCCACGCCAAATGCCCTGTTACAGATATTATCAAAAGAAAAATGCATGAATACGTCTTGCGGATTAACTATTCTGCAGCTAGAACAGGCGGCGACCAGTATTGGAATCAAACGCCCGGTCACAGACTCTTGCAGGGATTCTGTGGCGGCTTCCCATTCAGGATGCCCACTTGCTTCTGCATAAGTTTGTGGATCAGATCCATGCATCATATAAGCATGCATGGACATGTATGGCTCCATAGCTAAGAGTGTTTGCGGATCTTCCTCAAACAGAGGGATAGAGGCAGGATCATCAAGGATATCACTCATGCTGCGCCATTTTTGTGTTGAAGGTGGTCGAGAATCTTCCGAACTACATGCAGAACTATGATCTCGATGTTCAACAATTGGTGGTCTAACAGGGGTCACAGGAAGAGACTCATCGTCATCAGAATGCTGGTATGAAGTTTCATCTGCATACTCGTCAATGATTGGTGATGGAAACTTGGTAACAAGTTCATCTAGCGAAATATCTTCGTCAAACATTACACTCCTTTCTTCATTTTCATGCGTAAGTAGCAAAGTGGAATCAACTTTACTGTGATCAAGAGAAAAGAGAAAAGATTGCCATATTTCATCCTGTTTTCCAAACAATCCTTCCAAAATTTTCCATTCTTCATTTGGAGTTGAACATGATTAAACATTAAATAGCAGTTCCGGAGAAATAAATAAACATAGGATGCCGAAGGCCTCGTCCATGCGATTGAAATATCTTGATTTCTCTATTGTCGATGTTGGTTCAACCTCTGTTTCCATGGTTATTCAAAATAAGCCTCTACTTCTGAGATGAAGTTGAATCTTTGGCTTCCATTCGAAATAATTATATGGAGTGAGAATTGCCGATTGTGGAAACTCCAATTGAGACTCCATTCTTTGTTGTTGCTTCAATCTTCTGAACCTGCAAATAAAATTGCTTGTGCACTGATTACAAATCCCAAAGCTCTGATACCATGTAATATTTTTGAGATCCACAGATATAGATCTGCAAAACAATAAACAAGCTTGTAAGAGAAGGAAGGAAGCGAGCAAGAATTGAGAAAAGAATGAAATCCATTGATTCTGCAATATTGGTTTTAGAATAAATACATAAAAGCAACTAAGTTAAGCTTAGTTGTACATGCAATAACTAAAGCTAACTAAAGCTAAGTGTGCTTTATCTTATGTTAATGTGTACATGTACCACATGCAAGCAATAAGTTAGCAGGAGCTAATCTAGGTGCATGTACACCAACACAGCTAGTCTAAGTGCATGTACACCAACACAACTAGTCTAAGTGCATGCAGACCAACACCTAGTCATCAATGAAATACCATAATTTTTTTTTATCCGTTGAATTACATGTTGTATGGTTCTTCCCTTGCCCCAAATTGTCACCCGTAATCTAAAACTTCATTGAATCTTTTCAACTCGCTCTAACTCAGTCGCACAGATAGATGCGACTCTTGCCCCTCACCATATGTAATTATTTTTAATCAAAGAAATATGTAATTATTTTTAGTCATAGGGTAAAATTATTCCTTTCCTCGATGCTTAGTGGTACAAAAACAACATGCCTGTAACAAATGTTTAGATAATTTACAAGAGGCTTCATTAAATTTAAGCTCTAGTTTATAATATTCTCTACTACTGCATATCACCAAGACCATTCCATACATACCAGAGAGAAGACAAATTTCAAAAAAGACAAATTTCAAAAATTTTAGTTTTCAGATTTCATAACATTCAATAAACTACCCATGAGAATATCTTATAGTACCAAGACTTTTAACATAAATATAGATATAATGAGCATAATCCTTTTTGATTTACCAACCTACTATCTTCAATATTCCCAAAGGTTAATAACAAACCCAACATCAATAGAAATACTTCTCAACAATGCTTATTAAAAAAGACCATACTTTCAACAGTAGAGTCTACTTTAAAGGTAATCAAATTCTAACGGTAATTGTGGCACGGAAGAATCCACTTGAATACCCTAAGCCCACTTTTCTCTATACTGTTGGAATCGTCCAAGGAAGAAACACTATCTTCCCAACGTTGAACTAACCCTTCAGTTCCACTCGAGCCGAGATTATTCTTTTGTCGTCCCAGGAATCAACAACCACTTGTGACCCCTTGTGATTCCATATGAAGTATTTTACGCCTTTTTTTCCCTAGAATATTTTTCTTTAGCAGTGTCCTTATTCTCAGGGCTGCCAATCTACTAATCTAGGCTTTTTAAAGCCTATTTTTTCTCCCATAATGCTTTATCCCACTTTTTTCTCAATATTTTGCCAAGATTTTTTTCTTTAAAACTCACCTTTCTCTCCCACAGGACACTTTATCCCACTTTTTGCTCAATATTTTTTTGCAGCTGAATGATTTAATATATTTTCTCTTCGTCATATTAGATCTTGCTAATCCACCCGTAGGAATTTTTTAGGAGTAATTTAAAAGAAAATTATCTTGATTTTATCCACCAACCTTCGATTCCAGATTTTGGCAATAATCTCTACTTTAGTGTTTTTTTCCCATAATTTTTTCCTTTTCATTAATAAATTCATTCATTACATCGTCCTAAATCATGGCTTTTTAGCGAACACAACTGAAAGAATTCCATCGTAAAACAAATATATTTACATACATTCATTCATTACATCGTCCTAAATCATGGCTTTTTAGCGAACACAACTGAAAGAATTCCATCGTAAAACAAATATATTTACATACAAACAAAGGAGTATTCCTATACATATTTCATTTCATGATTGATTGTATTGGTAATGTAGTTTTCTTACATTTTTGGTAATGTATTTTTAGTTGTTTGTTTTATTTTACGTTGAAATTATTCTTGAGTATCGTTTTTGAGAAAAATATTTAGGATGATTGTGTATAGGAAGTTGTTAGTTTGTTGTAGAATGAATTGAAATATGGTTGCTAGGAGCCTTTGTTTGTAGTTTTTAAATTCTTATTTTATGTTTTTCATGGTTTGTTAAGTAATTCATTAGTTGTGGATGTTTTTATTTACATGTTGGTGAATCATTCCTGTTTTCTTATCACGTGGGCATATCAACTACAAAGTTTTGATTATAGATTATGTTCATAAGCTTTTCTTCATGTATCTCACGTATTTTCTCACGTGAATGTCTAGAGTAGTATTTTTATTGTGGATATTTTTAGTGATATTTCCCCATCATTATTGTCAATATCATGTTTGATAGATATTTTGCATTAGTTTATGTTTCTTATGTCATCACAATTGTGTGTTCATGGCCTTTAAGTAACGAATTTTTCTATTTTCTAAATGAAGTTCTTTTAACATTTTGTGCAATACCTTTTAATTAGAGTAGTGATTTTATTGGATATAGTGTCAATAATATTTCCTTTATTCATGGTGTGTATATTCAAACCAATTATTAACAAAGGAATAAATGGTGTGGACATATCCTGTATTATCGTCAATATCATGTTTGATAAATATTTTGCATTAATTATGGTTTCTTATTTTATCGCAATTTTCTGTTAATGGTATTTGAGTAATGATTTTTCTATTTTCAAATGAGGTTTTTTCTCAACTTTTTGTGCAATACTCTATAACTTGATTGATATGTAAATTGTTTTGTGACTTATAAGCAATTGCAAAGGGATTTTGTAATTGGATATTATTTTATAAATATGTTGAATAGCCATTTAAGAGAAACAGGGTGGAAAATGATGGAAAAATTGTGACTCATCATCTCTTTCTAACTGAGTTACCCGTACTCATTCAACCTTGTACCCATCGTCGATCCTTGAAAGTTGCATGAAATGAGTGCTAATGAACCGTGTTGAATGATCCTTCTATTGTTTTCCAATGCATAATAACCAAGTTAGTTGTAAATATATTTCAGTTTCTCTCGTCTCTCCAACAAAAGATTATGTTCGATAAAATGTATCAATTACTTTCCAACAACATCTTGACATAATTTTAAATAATGGTTGGCCCATTTTTCAAATTGTGAATTGGAATCAATGTGTCATCTTGAGACACATCATCATTGTTTTTGCCAAGCATGAATAAAAAAAATTAATTATGGCCAGAGTAATTGATCCATGTAGTGATAGATTAGCTAATGATCCTGTACAAAATTTTAGAGGTTTTTCTTTCTCTTTAGTAGCCATTAAAACTTCAAAATTACTCCTAAATTGGATTTCTATTAATCTAATGGATCCATAGCAAACATGACAAGTGACCTTGATAGCAAACTTAATAAGGATTATAAATAGTTATTTTATTTAAGTGTATGATCAAGGCATTTGAGATTTTTTGTGAGCATGTTTATCCCAATTCAATACTTTATTCTACCAAAAAAAACTTAAATACATAGTTTAAATATTGTATAATATGAATAAATCATCAGGTAGGTGTGTATTTGTAATGTATGTTGTTAGGGGTGGTTTGTAATGGAATGTTTTATCAAATCTCAATTGATATTGTATGTGATCATCATCGAGGCTTCGTAACTAGTAACAATTTGATATATTCATTAGTGAACCATTGAATTGAATCCAAGCTCATGCTTTCAAATATTGATGAATAATTAATGGAAACTCATTTCTTTATCTAAATTTCAATTTTCTACATTTTATATTATGCTGTATAAAAATTTGGAAATAGCATGCTTTGTGTAGAAATTGCTTCAAAAACAAGTGAAATTGCAAATTTGATTTATTGTTCGATTTTTTTCCTTAAAGGTGGAAAAAAATGATAAAATTTCAATAAAGCTACATGCTATAGATCCATAGGTTATAGATCTACCTATTCCAAATATAATTAATCCAATCCATACGAATTAATATTTTGGATCTATTTCCAAGCTATTGTTAGGTAATCAATTATGCCACATATCTAGGAACATCATCAACAACCATCTTGGATACATTTATGTGTGTAGCAAGAATCTTGGAACTATTTATATGTTCAATTATGAGTTGTGGTAACCACTTGAGAATATTCTATCTGAAGTGGATTTATATTTTAGTATTTGTTATTTCGATTTTAATTTACCTCATGTATAAAAGGAGTGAATTCTTTGTTCTGGAAGAGAATGCTTAAAGTAGTTCGTCTAAATTATCACGGCATAACAATAGTTACATCAAATCTTGTTCCAAAGTAAATAGTACTTTTTTAGTTTCATGTAAAGCGCGCACGTTTTGATTTGATTTACGATGTTGTATTTTAAACATAGTTCCCTTTATTGGCAAGTAGAGCTCATTCCAAGGGAATAGAGTGATGGGTAGTTTAGATTATTTTCAATTCCATTTTTCCCATGTTTATTTGGTTTCCATAGCTTAATAAATTTCTCCTAATATTGGAAGTAGATAAGCATTTACAAAAAAATGAATTATGAGTGTGTGCTTCCATTCAAGCCTATTTGATTCTATGAGTGTGAACTTTCAATTCATTAGGAGCATTTTAAGAAAACTAGTAGCAAATGGGGAATTGGTTATGGAAACTTAGTGTGTTTCCATGTCACACATCAATTAATGTGATTTAAGTTCATACTTGAACCTATATCTCCCTATATGAATGCCAAATTTGCAATCTTGAAAGTGGTAGATGACCTTCATGTTTTGATTATCAAGGCCCAAGATGTCCTCAATAATTTAAAGTCAATTGAAATTTCATAGGCCTTCCCCACATAAGGTCAATGGGGACGGTAATAAGAAAAAAAGGAAATTTGTTGTAATCATCCTCTCATTGGATAACCCTGTGTTAGCTCCATCCAACATTTTATGAAATAAAAAATGGAGGTGATATGCCTTAGGTATTGTCAACTTGGTCCAAAACCCATGGAGTTAACTTACACACATCCTCTTCATTTTATCTTTCTTATCCTTTTTCTTCATTTTTCATCAATGATTAAGTGATATTTGGTCCATTCTGAATTATCAATTTTATCCTCCTTCAGTTTTCATCAATGATTAAGTGACATTTGGTCCAAAACCCACAAATTTAACTTATGCACATTCTCTACTTTTTAACTTAGTCATTTAACCAATTTTACTTAGCCATTTTTTCACTTCTACTCTCACTTTTACTACACACTCGTTTTTGACTTTAATTTAGCTCTAGATTTGGATTATTTTCATGAATTCTCATATCCTACCCATGGATTTAACTTACCCACATCCTCTACTTTTTCATATAGTCATTTAACCAATTTTACCTAGCCATTTTACCCACATCGTTTATTGTTTTACTTAGTAATTTAGCCAATTTTACTGAGCCATTTTTTCACTTCTACTTTGACTTCAATTTATCTCTATATTTGGATTATTTTCATGCATGCTCATATGCTAAGAATTCCTGGCATGATTTGGGCACACCTTCGAATGACACATGGAAGTATCTCTAGGTGACACTTGGAAGGTATTGGTTGGACACATGTGACTTAGCATGATGACTAGGAATTGAGGTGATGACCAAAATATCACACTACACACAATGTATATGAGGTTACATGGATATTTTTATTTCATATGCAAATAATGTTGAAAATTGCAACAAGAAATGTTAAAAATAGCATTTAGAAATTTTAATTTAATTCGTTCTTGAATTAAATTGAGAATTAAATTGTAATTCTATTCTCATAGCAACTTGTAATAATTAATTAAGTTAAATTGATTTATTTGACTTAGGAAATTCGAATTGGAATTCTATCTAGAGTTATGTAGAGGATCCCTAAATTTTAGGGGCCCAAGTTGAGTTCTTTGGAGCTGTAATTAGATAACTCAGTCTAACTGAGTTATAGTGATTTAAATTAGTTCTTACTATTGGAGTAACTAGTAGAGGTCTTGTAGTGGAGTAGTGCACCAGTGCATCACCAATACCACACCAGTTAACTGAAGATTCACTCATAAATAACTCCTGAATGTCAGTTCAGAGGAAGACCTAGTTGAGATTAGAGTTTAGGGACAATGTACTATTAGTTGTATAATTTTATGAATTTTACAGATGGTGCATGAAATTATATGAGGACCTAAGTTTGGATTGCGCAGTTATGGTGGAAGGATTTCCCAATTAAATATGTGTTGATTCTCTGAGGAATTGCACAAGGAAGTAGGGACTTGGCAAGCATCAAAATTGGCAAAGTGTTGGCTAGAGTAGGTTTGTGAAGGAGAGAGTTAGATCATACTTTTGCTGGAATTGTTCTAGTGATAACAAACATTTTATTTTCTTCTTAGATGTTCTTGTTAATGCAATATAGATAATCGGGGTTTTGAGAAGTTGTTTTTGCCAAAGAAATATTGTGTTATGTGTGATTGTTATTCTTCCTCTTTATGATTATTGTTTTCATCGATCATTATTGATTTTCACTGTAAGGATTAGAGTAGATTGCTCTCTTATGTTTTAGTATATCACATGAGCTATTGAATATACAGAAAAATATACATGTTATTACAGTTGAAGACATTATAGAATAGGAGATTTTGGGTTTGTTGTGCAGGTGACAATTGAATTTGCAATTCATAATTCAAATAAAAATAATGTCTTTCTACGAGTTTCGACTTGAGTATGCCTTTGAAGGCAGATCCAATTACATAGCATGGAAGGACGAGATCGAAGCAGTATTGGAAGAAAATGGCCTCAAGGAATTAATTGATCAAGACATTCCAAAGCCTCCAACATCATATGCTCAAGATCTAGTTGAATGGAGAAAGTGTGTGGCAAAGGAAAGGCAGATTATCCTTGAGGGAGTTCGAGACCATATTGTCTCAAGTTTCCATGGCAAGGAAACTCCATACTCAATTTCGAAGGCATTGATGGACCCATTCCAGAATAGTAGTGACCATAGGAAGTTGGCATTGAAAGAGAAACTTAGAAAGATCGACATGGATAAGGGTGACTCAATTCCAAATTACTTGATCAAGTTCACTCATTTTCGTGATGAGTTTGGAGTTGTCAGGATTACTATTACCAAGGACGATATGGTGAGCCTATATCTTCTAAGACTTCCTAAGAGTTGGCACAGTTATCAGGACTCTGTCAATGGGAGGGAGAAGCTACCAGATTGGAAATGGGGGAGCTCGGATTTGATATAAGAAGAGTTTCAACACAACACCAGAGATGGGACCTCTTCCAAAGAAGTGGAAGAGGACCTTGCATTTGTGAGCAAAGGAAATAAAGCCAAGTGAAAGAAGACCCAAGGCGAGGCGACTGGCAAGAATATGGACTTGTCTAAATTCAAGTGTTTTTAGTGTCACAAGCACATGCATTATGCTACGAATTGCCCACAAAAGAAAGCAAGAAAGAAGGAGCCAATAGTAGCGACAACGGGTGAAGTTATAACTTCACAATTTGAACTTGATTTCACACTCATTGCATGCATGACCAACACTATAATGGGAGGCATGTGGAATCTTGACAGTGGTGCCTCATTCCACATGACGAGGAATAGAGACCTCTTTAGTGATTTTGAGGAGAAATTTCTCAAGCAGAACATAGATTTTGTAGATGACGGGAGGTATAACACTAACAGGATTGGTACAGTTACCTTCTAGAGGGAGTCTAGATACACTCTCAGAATCACAAATGTGATGTATGTTCTAGTACTAAAGAGGAATCTTGTTTCCAGCGCAGTATTGGAAGACCATGGCTATGATATGATCTTTAGTAAGGGAAAGTTTTTCCTTAGACACATTGCCACAGGATAGGTGAAACATATTGGGGTACGAGTCAAGAACCTGTGTGCACTTGAGGTACAAGATGCATGCAAATCCTAGAGGAGCAAGGAAAAGGTCAGAGACTTGGTGGTTGAGAGGGAGCATGAATTACCTCTCAACATGCAACCCCAGAAGCAACCTTAGAAAGTTCTAGAGTAGCTATAATTGGAGAAGCAGAGAGAAGACCGAGTGGAGGATTTCACTCAAGCAGAGACCTCTAGTAGGGGCAAATTTTGTACCAAGTGGGCAAAGCGAGCACATGCACCAATACCTCTAGGTGAGAGGTGGGGTGATGTCAAGTAATAATCCCAAGAGTGCATAAATGTGGGCAGGATACATTGAGAAGTTTTGTCTCATGGATCATTACCTTGCTACAGGAGCCCACAATACACAATAGTAAGATGGATCAGTGGTGATTGATGCAGTCAAATATCAGAGTGATAGAGGCATAGGCTAGCAACAGTAATATACTGGAGAGAACAGAGGAGAGTTGACAAGAGTGCAGTTAGGAAGAGTCTGCAGAAGCATAGATTTTTTAGTCGACAGAGGCAGAGATAGCAACAGTGAAAGACTTTAGTGACAAATGCATCATACTAATTAAGGTTTGACGCTTTTTTAGTTTCAAGGGTTGTTGTGGCAACAACACTAGAGAGAAGTGTTGCATGCAGAAAATTCCAAAGGTATAGGATCCAGATAGAGTTGAATTCCTCTCTTGTTGAGAGGAATTGTTGAACATTGCAACAAGAAATGTTAAAAATAACATTTAGAAATTATAATTTAATTTGTCTTTGAATTAAATTGGAATTTTATTCTCATAGCAACTTGTAAGAGTTAATTAAGTTAAATTGACATAATTGACTTAGGAAATTCAAGTCGGAAGTCTATTTAGAGTCATCTTGTTATGAAATCAACTCACAAAAAATAGAAAATATAGATGAACGCCTTAGAAATAAGCCTCTTCAACGGGGAAACCTCCTTTACATTACACAAATGAACAATTCTTAGATGATTCTATTGGCCACAATAATAACAACATGGGGATAATAGGGGTACAATAATAACAATAAGGGATACAACGACAATAGTAATGGGGGGATCACTAATATTATAGGGACCTAACATGCCCCTCTCCTTCAAAAAAGTGTTGTCCTCAATGTTTGAGTAGTTTTGGGTGCTTCTGTATAAAATTCTCATCCTCCCATGTGGAATCCTCAACGGGTAAGTTCTTCTACTTGATGAGATACTCTGAAATTGATCTATTTCATAGCCGTTGAGTTCTTGTTTTTTTTACTCCTTCAGGTTCCAGTATTATTTTTCCTTACTCATCAAGTTCCAGCAATATTATCTGAACTAGAAGCTTGTCACATATAACCTTCTTTAAGCATGAAAAATGGAAAACTGAGTGCACTCGAGAAGCTGAAGGAAGCTCCAATTTGTATGCCACAGTACCTATCTTTTGCAACCCCTTATACGGACCATAATACTTCGGTGATAATTTGTTATTCTTCTTAGCTTGCTTAAGGGACATTTGTTTATATAGCTGTAGCTGTAGGAATACTCAATCACCTACATCAAAACTTCTTTCACATTTGATAGCTAGAAAACCTGCT
>APFE030877673.1:0-15810 GCA_000404065.3 Pinus taeda
AGGGGTCATAATATAATCAGAGCCGACATAACAATAATAATGTAAGGGCACAATAATAACAATAGTGGGCTTTTATGGTGCACAATAATAACAATATGGGGACTACATGGGCACAACAATATAATAAGGCGGTTGTACTAATAAGAATAAGGGGTTACATTAGTAATATAGGGACCTAACATGCCCATCTCCTTCAAAAAGTGTTGTCCTCAACACTTGAGTAGTTCTTTATGCTTTTGTATAAAATTATTGTCCTCCCATGTGGAATCTTCAGTGGGTAAGTTCTTCCACTTGATGAGATACTCTAAAATTGATCGATTTCGTAGCTATCGGGTTCTTGTTTCTGTGACTGCTCCAGGTTCCAATATGATTTTTCCTTCCTCATCAAGTTATGGCAATATTGTTTGAACTAGGATCTTCTGCAACTTTTGAAAGAGTGGCCACACTTCTTCGTCCTTCTTCCATTCATCCCCTGCTTTGTTTATCCAATCTGGTTGGATAATAGAAATAGCACAAAACAATGCTTCCTCATCCTCATCCTTTCTTGAGATTGCATCCGCAACAACATTTTTCTTCCCTTTTTTTTAGATGATTTCAAAGTCATAACGCAACACATTTGTGACACATTTTTTCTGTTCTTCTAAAGATAATATTTGTTCTAAAAAGTATTTAAGACTATCATGATCCATTTTTACCTTGAAGTGTCTTCCCATTAGGTAAGGTTGCCATTTCTTAAGTGCATGTAGTATTGCCAACATTTCCTTCTCATAAATAGCTTGCTTGAGATGTAGTCGTAAAAATACCCAATCGCCTACATCAAAACTTCTATCACTACGATGTTGATCTACCTGTTATTTCATTCGATTCTGCACCAAAGTGGCGTTATCCTTTAAAAGTTGGAGAACTTGTTGTTGATGCTTGATGTGATATTTCACTGCTTGAATCTTTTTCTTCTTGATATGTCCTTCTATCTTGAGAGTTTGAGGATTGGTAATTTCTTCCAATGCATTACAATATATGGCCGGATTCATTTCTTGATGCTCGATCTGATCTTTCACTTCTTGAACATTTTTCTTCTCGATATGTCCTTCTATCTTGATAGTTTGATGAGTGGTAATTCCGGACAATGCATTACAAGATATGGTCGGATTTTGTTCTTCTTTCTCGATGTGATCTTTCACTTCTTGTACCTTTTTCTTCTTGATATGTCCTTCTATCTTGAGAGTTTGGTGAGTGGTAATTTCTTCCAATTCATTACAAGATATGGTCGGATTCATTTCTTGATGTTCAATGTGATCTTTCACTTCTTGAACATTTTTCTTCTTGATATGTCCTTCTATCTTGATAGTATGAGGAGTGGTAATTTCGTCCAATGCATTACAATATATGGTTGGATTCATTTCTTCTTTCTCGATGTGATATTTCACTTCTTGAACCTTTTTCTTCTTGATATGTCCTCCTAGCTTGAGAGTTTGAGGAGTGGTAATTCTTGCCAATGCTTTACAAGATATGGTCGGATTATTTCTTCTTTCTCTGGGTTTGGTACCTGGTGTATATCCCCTTATTTTGATGTTTCTTGACCCTTTTCTTCCTCCTCTTCATAATCTATGTAAAATAATTTCTTCTCAGCACACTTATGACCGTTAGTGTATTTGCTATCACAAATGTAACAAAGCCCTTTTTCTCTTTTTTTCTTGTAATTGTCGTGGTGTAAACCTTGTAGGTTGTGGAAGGCTAGAGCAAAAAAATTTCCATATTTATAGTTGTGAGTGGTAGGATTCTTTATTTCCATAATTCCGCTTTCAATTTTTCTTGCCAACCTGAATGCCTTCTCCAATGAATCAGGATCCCAAAGACGAACCTCATGTTGAATGTTATCCTTTAAAGTCCCTATGAAGACATCAATCCTTTGCTTCTCTGGAATATCATTTACCCTTATATTCAACTTTTGGAAGTCCTCTATGTGCTCTTCCATTGAGCACTTTTGTTTGAGATTTACCAATTTTCTAAAGAAGGTGTTGCTCTTTGTATCCTCATAATGTGTTATCATTTCCTCCGTGAAAATTGTCCACGTAAAAAGTGGTTTACAAGAACAAAGCCTTTATACCATAAAAATTGACCCGGTTCTAAATATGAAGATGCAATACATACCTTTTGTAACAATTGCACCTCATGTAGATCAAAATATTACTCCATCTGTAGCATCCAATTTACCGAATCTTTGCCATCAAATTTCCTCATATTTCCTTTTCTTGGTTTTAGGAGCTTGATATTGAAATGATTTTAACTCTGTAATTTCAAATCTCCAAGTTTTGCAATTTCCTCCTGCACTAGCTCTGTGAGTCCTCCTTCTAACCCTCAAGTTTGATCAAGATTGGATTCTGCAAGGAAGATTTATGCACAATCTCCCAAGATGACTTGATTATTTACCTTTTGAGAAGACGGAACTTGTACAAAGTACCACGTGTCACTGTTTCAACCTTTGTACCTAAAAAATCTACACAGAAAACTAACATTCGTCCTCTTTCTGCAACTTCTTACGAAATTTCAATCTGATGCTCAGAGAGATAATTATGACGATTTTCCCCAGGTCACTTGTTTGGGATGTAAATAGGGAGCCTGTAGAAACCCTAAATGTCTTGGACTATATCTCCAAAAATATAGTGAACCAAGATTTAAAGTTTGGACCCAAGGTTCAAAACGATTTTGGCTCAAATGGATTTATTTTTTTAACTTCCGAAATGTCACAGAAAACAAGTTATAGCACAAATTCCACAATGACCTGTTTGAGATTGAATTTTGGAGCTTGCAAAATCCCTAACCTCCTCAGATCAAATATCCAAAAATATAGTGAGACAAGATCTGAAATTCAGACCTGTGGTTCAGAGAGATTTCAGCTCAAATGGGTTTTTTGTTTCGCTTTTGAAACATCGCAGAAAAAAAATTTATAGCGAAAATTCCACGATGACCCATTTGGAGTAGCGAAACCCTATAATCCAAGCTTTGATACCAAATGTTATGAAACCAGCTCAAAAAAAAATAGAAAAGATAGATCAACACCTTCAAAATAAGCCTCTTCAAGGGGGAAACCTCCTTTACATTACACAAATGAACAATTCTTAGATGATACAAATGACAAGACCTCCTTTTTATATATAGGAGTCTAAGGGGTCATAATATAATCAGAGCCGGCATAACAATAATAATGTAAGGGCACAATAATAACAATAGTGGGCTTCTATGGCGCATAATAATAACAATATGGGGACTACATGGGCACAACAAAATAATAAGGGGGTTGTACTAATAATAATAAGTGGTTACACTAGTAGTATAGGGACCTAACACTTATTTCTAACCTCTGTGGCTGAATTAAAAGGAATAAAAGGGGACATCGGAGAGATGAATATTATGTTGAAACCAGATGCACGCCTAGTGAAGCATAGACCATACAGTCTAAACCCAAAAGTAAAATAGAAGGTCAAGAAAGAGATTGATAAGGTGTTAGAAGCAGGACTCATATTCCTAGTGGATGAAACGGAATGGATTAGCCCAATTGTAATACATAATAAGAAGGATGCCACGGAAATCAGGGTCTGTGTAGATTACAAGAGCCTAAGTAATGCATGTGTACATGATCCATTTCCAATGCCATTTAGTGATGAAGTCCTAGATAACGTTGTGAGGAATGAGGCCTACTCTTTCATTGATGGTTTTTCAAGATATCATCAAGTTCGTATAGGGAAGGAAGATAAGAAGAAAACAACATTCAACACAGTGTTGGGGTTTTTCCTTATCAAGAGTGTATGAAAATAAATCACTTTAGAATGTGGATGAAAAACAACCTCAATAATAAAAATGGTTGTTAAACAATATATATCTGTAGCAAATGATAAAAACAAAACATGCCAAAGCCCTGATCTATGCAACAAAACTACTTAAACAACATAATGGAATAAGAAAATAAGCGAAAGTAACTCCAATAATCCAATGGAAACCAGATATATAAAGAATATATTTTATTAAATGACACGTGTGAAGGGAACAAATAATGTTACTAGTCCCCCTCTATGGGATGGGTTCTTGGCTATCCTCAATGTCTTCAGCTTTTTTAGAGTCTCTCTCTTTTATAATGTGTAAAACCCAGCAAACAAAATGTTTGAGCTCAATGAGAACTCAAATTAAAAGAAGATGGTGTGCGACAATGATAAAAATCAGAGCTACAACAGTGAGTGCAACAATGAAAATGATCAAAAGTGAAGAATGAATGTAAAACCCTTCTATTTATAACAAATATTAGACTATTCTCGAATAATGGGAAATAATAAAATATTATTAACCAAATTCTAGAATTAACCATTTGGAATATTTTATTATATTTGGTTGGAGGGAAAAAGTATTTAAATTGGTTAAATACTTTTATTTAGAAACAATAAATAAATAAATGATTTATTTATCATCTCAAGAAATATGTTTAAGGAATAATAAACAAATAATTATTTATTTAAGTATTCCTAGGGGATTTGGTCAAACTTGACAAGGAATAATAACTAATTAGTGATTAATTAATTATTCCTAGAGAAAAATATGATAATTAATAATTTATCTATTTATTTCTCATAACTAGGTCAAATATGACAAGGAATATTAGTTAAACAATGGTTTAATTAATTATTCCTAGAAGATAATTAAATAAATAGTGATTTATTTAATTATTCTTCATGGGTTTAACGAGAAATAACTTAACAAATGTAGTTTATTAAGTAATTTCTTACAGTGAAAGCATCATAAAATTGGCCTTACATGGTGTACTTCGATCCATCGAGTAAATTTATGGATTGATGATCAATTTTTGGTGATAACATATTTCACCCCAACATACAAGTGTTAGGAGCAAAAAATATGACCGAAGTACGTTGTAAGGACACAATCACTAGACACCAAAGGGGATTCAAAGAGAGAGAGAGACCAATGGAGCTGAATCGAAAGAGGATAGTGACATAGGAGGTGAGAACAATGTAAATCTCCTTTTATGCTGTGGTACCTGACCTTAGTGAGGCAGGGGAGATATACCTATACCCATTGAGATAAATCAGTACAGAAAATAATGATGCGCCCAGAAAAATGAACCTGAGCAATAAAGTACATGTTGAATGGTACATGACATGTTGGCATAAATGAGTCAGAAAATAATACAATGTGTCCCATATACATAATGTGTCTGGGAAAAAATGAGCAAGGAATGAATATAATAACATCTGATTACATGAGATATAATGGCCCTTCCCTCAAAAAATGGGCGGGAGGGAGGATAGAACAACCAAAGAAGCCCTGATGAATAGGAAAAGGGTTCTACAAAACTGAATGGATCATCTGAAGGAGACGTGCATGCTATGAGTGTTGCAAGCGGAAGGAACGAAACCCATTAAATCTGCATAATATGGAGTCATCCGGGCATGTGGGGGTCTACCTGACGGACCACTGCTTCATGAGATCTGGAACATCTCACACGCACACGAGAATCACTGGTACAATCTGTTGCATCACTGGACCATCAAGTGTATTAATCACGAGCATGAAACGATCAATGCAAAGGGAAATGATGATTCCCTTTGTTTGATCCAAGGCACCAAAAAAGAGTGGAAGATGGAACCAAGATACACCACCCTCTATGTCATTCTTCTGGAATAGATGTGTTGATGTCGACAGAATAGGGCCTACCATAGGTGAGGCAATGAGGATCCTCAACTAAGGCACGAGGGAAAATAGTAATGTGACTGATGAACTGACACCAAGGAAAATGGGGAAAATGGGACCGAGGGACAAACATATGACTCCCCTTGTCAGAGCATAAAGTGCATGGTTGACCTGGCAACGACTGACTTGACTCCGGAGGGGATGGGGGATAGTATCAATGAAGGCCAAAATGGGAAAATGGATGGAATATTGTGACATGGTACAATGGGATGCAAAAGTGACTCATCGCAGATGCTTTGAACAAGGGTAACTCGATGATGCTGCCACATAGAATAGGCCCGGTGGGGACCTTGAAAAATCGCACCGTTGGCATAACCGATATACAGTGTGGATGATGGATCCATCTGCATGGTGCAAAGGACAACTAATGAGATGATGCAACCTACCTAAATGCATGACAGAAATAAATACATGCAAATCGATGGGATATGCTATGGGTAAAATTTATTGATCAAGGGTTAGGAAGGAGTTGGCCTTCAAAATCCTCCAGCATATGTCCCCTTACCTAAATCCTTATGAATGATGTAAGGTCCTAGCCATAATTATTCGAACTTCCCATGTCCCAGGGTATCATGGGCCTGATCATACACTAGAACAAGATCACCTTTGTGGAAGGCGCGAGGGTTGACTTTTCGGTCATACTGGGCTTTGGTGCGGTATTTTGTCGCTTTAATGTTTTGCAAATAAACACGACGGTCTTCAGAGGCACTCTCAAGCATGATAAGTCTTTTTTCTAATGGTTGGGTGTCAGGGAGAAGTTCGACAACTAGGTGAAGGGAAGGGATCTCACACTCGATTGGTAAGACTGCCTCCTTGCCAAAAACATGGTGGAAAGGAGTAAACCTGATGGTGGTTTTAACAAAAGTTCTATAGGCTCACAAAGCTGGGAAGAGCATAAGGTTCCAATTGGTCTTGTGCTTATTCACCGTCTGCTGAAGAATCATTTTGAGAATCTTGTTGACTGCTTCAACTTTTCCATTACCTTGGGGGTAATAAGACAATGAATATTGGTACTGGAAGCCCAACAACGGGAATAACTCACGCCATACCACATCTTCAAAATGTCGACCATGGTTAGAGACCAATAGTTTCGGGACTCTATATTGATCGATAACATGGTTAAAAAAGAAAAGGGTCGCGGTAGTCGTTGTGTTGTTGAACGTTGGGATGGCCTCAACCCATTTGGTGAAATAATCAACCGTTGCTATAATATATTTATGGTTATTAACAGACAGTGGTCGACACTCCATAAAATCAATGGCCCATTTATAGAAAGGATCGGTTGCGATGACAGGATGGAGGGGAGTTGGTGGGGCTCTTGCCTTTGGGGAAAAATTTTGGCAGTCGGGGTAGTGTTTGACTACCTCAATACAATCGCTAAAGAGAGAAGGCCAAAGGTAAATAGCTCACATGATTTTGTGAGCAGTGGCCAAATCAGAGAGATGACCACCACAAGTTCCATTGTGATAGGCATTAATCACTTGCTTTGCTTTAGGATGGGTGAGACAATGACGAAGGAGAGAATCCACACCGCGATGATAAAGATCATCACCAATGAGAAGATGGCAAGGGGCATGGTATCGAATTCATCATCGATCATCACGGGTGAGATGGGGAGTGAATTTTTGAGTTCACAAATATGTGAGAATATCCCTGTACAAAGGAACATCCAAATTAATGGTGAACAAGTGTTCATCCGAGAGCTTGTCATTAACTAGCAGATCACGTGCACCAGTGGGTAGTTCAGAAATGAGTTCGGCAAGCGCAAAACCTTACTTACTCTTAGGTGTAACAAACTCAATATTGAATTTCTAGAGGATGACGATCCAACATGCATACTTCCCATTAATGCTTTGTTGACTCAATAAGAAGGTCATGGGGTTGGAGTTTGTCACGACCCTGGTGGTATGTGTAAGGATATAGTGACAAAGCTTCTAGACGGAGAACACAACAACCAGCAAAAACTTCTCTTCATGAGAGTATTTCACAGGGGGCCTACGAGTTTCTTGCAGACATAGTAGATAACGTGCTCATTTTGATCATAATATTCTTGAATAAGGACCTCGGTCCCCAATGATCAAATGAGCGGAAGCTGAGATGTACAGGATGAAATCCTTTGTAAAGTCAGGGGGATTGTTCAAGGGAGCGGAAGTGAGAGCATGTTTTAGGGCATCAAAATACTGTTGAGTGTAGTCATCCCAAATAAATGGAGTGGTTGAGCAAAGGATTCTAAGAAACCCATGCACAGTGGTTGCATAGTCAGGTACGAACCTATGAATGAAGTTGGCTTTGCCTTGAAGGATTTGTAACAGGCACAAAGGACGAGGAGGTGGCAACTCAAGAATGGCTTGAACTTTCAAGGGGTCAAGAGTAATATCATATTTCGACACAATGAAGCCTAATTGATAGCCGGATGGAATACAAAAGAGACATTTCAACGAATTAAGACGGATGTTATACTTGCAATGTCAGAGAAAAATGGTGCACAAATCATGAATATGTTGCGTCTGAGACCTAGAGCAAGTAGTGAGAACATCGTCAAGGTAAGCAAGGATAAGGTGCGCCAAGTCATGAAAACAGTATGACATGGCCCACTGAAATGTGGTTCCGACGTTCTTTAAACTGAATGGCATGACCCTATATGCAAAGGTTCCCCACAGACTAATGAACACAACCTTCAACTGATCGGCATGATGGATACTGATTTGGTTGTACCCTGAGAATCCATCCATAAATGATAGAATCTCATGCCCCGCAAACTCGTTAATGATATGATCAATAAAGGGTGTGGGAAATTTATCTTTGGGACACGATTTGTTTAGGTCACGAAAATCCGTGCATACACAAATTGTGCCTTGCTTCTTGAGAACGGGAACCGGGTCTGATACCCATGCGGTATACTCGATGGGATAGATGAAATCAACATACTTGAGCTTGTCGATCTCAACTTTGATGGCCTCACGAAGAGAAGGATGAATGGGTCTCAACTTCTGATGGACGAGAGTGGCATCAGGCCATGTGTTGATATGATGTTAAACAATGGTGGGATCAAGTTCAGGCATCTCAGAGTAATACTAGGTGAAAACATCATAGAATTATATGAAAAGCTTGGTGCAAGCTTCAATTTCTTCCGGGGTGCATTATGCCCCAAGGTAATGTTTTCTTTGATCCATAGTTTATCGGAAATGTTGATTTTGATAGTAGGAGAGATGTTGACCATATTCCCTTCTTCGAACGCATTTGGGGCATGAATGGGATGTCTAAACCAATCGACTTCACCATGGGTGAAGTCTTTGTATTCCACAACATATTGGTCGTGAGATTGTTGTGGAAGGAAGTAAGCATGATGGTGCATATTATCCCAAGGGTAATCATGGGTAGACATAGCTTCCATGATGTCCTCATTAGAATGGAAGATGGGCGGACAAGAGGAAGATTGACTACATGATGGGACAACAATATCTGGTGCATCACCTTGAGAAAGAAGGTTCACATACGCATCATCTGAAATGGTAGACGATGAGCTAGTAGATGGAAAATCTACTGATGTTGAGACCTGGGTTTCTAATGAAGGAGGTTCGACAAAAGCATGTGCAGAAACCTTAGAAAGGTTTTCCTGTGAAGAACTCAGGGATGACGATAGGTAAAGGATATGGACCGTGGAGTTCATCATCTCAAAATTTGGGGGAGGGATCATGATGGTGGGACCAGAGTTCCCCTATTTTGGTGTACCAGTCGTACCAAAATCCACAGGTAGAGGAATAGATGATCCACTACGAGTGGCCTCAAAGTCACAAACACTTGAAGGAAATCATGAAATTCGTCGAGACGAGGGCAACAATGGGAATAGTGAGCATAATGATTGCACAAGGCACAAGGGTGATTTGTGCACAACGTTTTAAGTCTCTTGGTTGGGCCTGGTAAGGTAACTTAGACCTCAGGGATATTAGACTCGGGGAACGTTTCATGAACTAAAGGTTTGAGACGAGGAATTCAGGATAGTTATTGGTGGCATGCCGAACAACATTACACAAAGTGCGTGGAGGTGTCAGATTTGGATCTTTGGGAGCTAGGAGTGCTTGGGGAGCCTTGTCCTTAGGTTCCTTCTTCTTGGCTTTGTCCCCTTATCTGGATTCTTTTGCAACAGGAGTGGGTTCCTATTGAGGTTGCGGTGGAACTGGAGTAGCGACAGGGGTCATAGGAACCGTTTGAACCGGGGTCAAAACATGATATGGTATGAGTTGACAGGCGAAGTGATCGCTGGGGATTAATGTACCATATTAGGATCCCCAAAGTCCTATTAGGGAGAGTTAACGAAGCCATGAGAGGGAAAAAAAAATATTCCAAGAGGAGGAAACAAAAAGGTATATGTCATGCAGGGTAATGTCTCGATGGAACAACTCCTAGACGGTTGAGACCTGAAGGAATAGTTCTTGGTGGGAACAAAGGGGAGGGAACCACAAAAGGAGGAGGTCCTAGGGGTGGATCCAGATTGCTTAGTTGAGATGGTAACAATAGGGTGCTGAAAAGCTAGCTATTGATCAGATGTACCAGACTACTTTTGAGCAGTCTGTGACGTTTGTAACATGCAAACACTCAAAGAGCTTGGCTCAGAGATGGGAGGGGGAGGACAAGGGAAAGCATCCAACAAGGTGGTATCTTTGTAGACTCTAGGTGAAACACCGGTGAGAAGGGTGGCAGACTACTTGCTAAACATCAATGAGATAATGGGTTTAGAGGAGGTTAAGGAATATAGCTCATGGTATGTCAACTGATCGATAATGACAATCTTCCCTTCATGGGGTAACACATATTGGAAAAAACCGCAGACGTAGCATCTAACATGGTGTATGTGTAAATACAACCCAAGAGAATGTTGTAATCTAGAGGGACATCAATAACCTCAATGTCTACATGGACAATCTTGACTGCAAGAGTCACTGGAAAATTTTGTTACATGCCGAGAGGCTGATAGGGGTGACTGTCCCAAGTACTCAAAGTGATGGTGGATGGGGATACTTTAGGTGACTTGAGGTTCTTCCAAATAGCAGCGGACATCACGCAGGTGGATGCGCCTTCGTCGATAATGCATCGAGAGATGATGGCATTACAGACTCAGACTAGTATCTGGAAGGCAACAGATGGAGGTAATGGAGGATGTTCTGATGCATCAACAGGAAAGACAATCAAATGATCCTCTAAAAGATCTAATGCACCCAAAGCAGTTAGTAGAGATTTCTTTTGAGATGGGCACAATTGGAGGACTTCCAGCATCAACATGGCAGCGGATGATTGCGCCAAGTCGTCTACTATAATGTATGTATGGGAAACTCGGTTAGAAGCGACACTATGATGTAATGGTACCTTGGGGATCTTGGGAATTGACTCAACTTTATGCTAAGGGATCTGCAACAGACCATTTGGTGTCGTAAGAGGCTCAGTAGATGCTTTTTTTTTTCTCAGTTGCGGGCAAAGTCAATGGCCTGTCATATTGACGCGACCGATTTTGCAAGTTGACATCAGAGGTATTGACCTCATTAGTATTCATCACGGGGATCTGGTAGTCACCAGGATCAGAAGGTTGGGGAGGGTGGGCTGCTTGACCTTTCTAAGGTTGAGCAACAACGAATACTTGTTGGGGGAAAGGATTTGTGAGCATGACCAGTTGAGATGGCCCAGGATTCTAAGGTGATTACTGCATGGGTAGTTGACCTCTAGAAGTTTATTGGGCTTCCCACATTTAGTGCATCTGGAGTAATAGGGGACACTCATGAGTATAATGGCCATGTACACCGCAACATGCATAAGGCTTATTTGTACGAATATCCTTGTCCTGCTTAGGCTGGTTGCCCTGTTGTTGGTTGTTGGTGTTAGATTTGTTTTCTTGGGGTTCATTAGGTTGATTACCTTGGTTACCCTCGTTACCATTGTTACCCTTCCCCTTATTCTTTTTCTTTGAATTTTTGGGATTGGTCGCACTATGTTGTGCATACACTTGACCCTAAAAGGGAAGTGGTTATTGGGGCTGAGGATGCATGGGAGGCTGCGACGCTAATTCTCCTGAGGGGTTGGGGCGCCTAGCAGTGCATAGGTGTAAGTTGGTGAAGGTGCAACGGTTTGGTAGACAGGTTGAGCACTAGCTGGCCTTGCCATTTTCTGATGTTGTTGGGTGAATGAATATGAGTTTCTTTGTCCTGAATACACATTTCTAGCAGGAGGGGTATGAGTGTTGGAGGAACTGGTGCCCCCGTGCGAAAAGCCATAACTCTGTTGAGTATATGGTGAAGAATGTGAAATAGATCCAACGATAATGTCAGCGGTGTGAGATGCCCTCGGTGCATTGGCACCACTAGGACGAGTGAGGTCTAGTATAATGGTATAGACATAACCAGATTGAGTGTAACTCGAGTCATATCTTAGAGCAGTCTGGAGAGCCTCTTTCTCTGTTTAAGGAAAGTGAGATGAGAAATATTTGGCACTAGGTGCTAAAAGAGTCCTAAGAAACCAATCGAGGTAGACACAGACTTCGAAGGGAGTAGCATGGCACATGCTCCTTCTATGCCATGATCAGAAAGACGAGTGGTAGAGGACTGACAAAATGCAGTCAAGAGCTCCGTAACGGTGTCGTATCGGAGATGTAACTGAAAATATGAAAGGAACGCTTCAAAAAGTGTCGTGAAAGTGGAATGAGAAGCAGAGGGTTGGTCAATGTATAACTTGGCAGCATCTCTAGTGAGAGTGCATTGGAATAAACAAAGATGAATGGAGTCATCAGTGATGGAATTAGACGAACACCACATATGGAAGGAGAGGACGTGATTGGCAGGGACTTCTCCAGAATTACCCTCAAAGTTGGGAATGTCTTTGGGAAGCTTAGTCAGCATAAATGACCAACTAGCATTGTGGTGTATGGGGTCGTTAATCAACTGGATAAAATCTAGGAGACTTAACCCCACCATGAAAGGTAGCAATGGAGCTACCGTAATAGTTCTTGTAATGATTCCTCTAGATGTGATGACCAGAGTAGAACCAGAGCCAACACTAGCGTAGTTTCCTACACCTATAGTGGATCTTGACATGATGAAAATATGTGGTGAAGGAGGCTCGGAATCAGATGAGGAATCAGATGAACCAAAAGAAGAGTTGGTATGGGGACTTGGGGGAGGATGAACTCAAACCCTACGAGGAGGAGTAATACGCCCAAGTGGAAACTGTGGATGAAGGCCTAAGAGTCTCCACAACAAACGCCTTGGTGGCACAATGGTTGTAAGGCACAAGTGACACGGAAATGGTGAAGGGAGATAAACAAAATGTCTTTGTCTCTGTGTGAGGAGATAAGTTAATTAAGTTAAGTCTTGTCTTAGCGGTGTAAACCAAGCACCCTTCACTTAAGGTGTGCTTGTGTGTTTATTAATTATGTTGGGTTGTGTTATACTCTTTCCACGACTAGCCCATGTAATTAACCAAGGGGTTAGAAGGGGGGCGGAGCCCCCTCTTCATTGAACTGATTGCGTAGCGTGGGGGGTCACAGGAGGTTTGAGGGGTGCAAGTAAACCCACTCTATGGTGTCCGGGGCATCGCCCCAGAAAATTTTGTTTTTGGACCCTATATTAGGTTTGGCAGACCTACGTATAGTTTTATGCATGATTTTTCGCACATGGTTTTGTACGCGATGCTTTTCGGTCCATCGTTTTGGATGCGATGGTTTTTGGTCCATGATATTGGATGTTTCGGCATGTATAAATATGTATTGTAACATTGGAAGGAACATAACGAAAAATCAAGCTGGTAGTCCCAGTTTTTTGATCCAAGGGAAATCTATGTGTATATGTGTTTTATTTGTTATGCCCTTGCATTGTTTATTTTCTCTGTTTTAGAATTCATATGTAGGTAATTAATGTACGGGGTTAAAACTCACATTTGGTATCAGAGTTGTTTTGGCTTCAAGGGGACGCCTTTGTTGTTGAGTGTTTTTGCAAGGGTCTGTGGTAGACCCTGTTCAGTGGGAGATCTACAGGATCGATTCTGGTGGTGAAAAAGGATGGTGAGCAGTGGAAAGATAGAGATCGAGAACTTTAATGGTCAAAGTTTTGAGTTATGGAAACTCAAGATGGAGGATCTGTTGGTGGATAAAGATCAGTGGGTCGCAGTAGATCCAGGTACTAAATCAATGGGAGTGTCCGATGAAGAATGAAAGAAGTTGGATTGGAAGGCTAAGAGCACAATATGACTGTGTGTCTCAGATTCAGTATTGTTGAATGTATCAGGGGAAGCTACGACGAAGGCTTTGTGGGACAAGTTAGGGACTTTGTACCAATCTAAGTCTCGTGAATAAACTGTTCCTACGGAAAAAGTTGTATAACCTAAGGATGAAAGATGGAGACTCGGTGACAGAACATATGAATGCATTTAATACTGTGGTAAGTCAGTTATTATCTATTGATATTAAAATTTCAGATGAAGATAAGTGCATCAGTTTGTTGTGTTCTGTACCAGATTCGTGGGATAGTCTGGTTATTGCAATAGGTAGCAATGCAATTGCCTTGTAGTTTGATGAAATAGTCTCATCCTTTCTAATGGAAGAGATGAGACAGAAAAATATGGAGAGCCAGAATGGTGATGCCTTGTCTTTACAAGGACAGTCCCATAATAGAAACAAAAATAAGTCATCGAGTGGGAGATCTAAATCTAGAGGTAGATCTAAATCTCTAGGAAAACCTGTAAAGGTTGTATGTTCCAAATGTGGAAAGGAAGGGCACTAAAAAAGGGATTGTGAATATAAAGCTCCTGACAAAGGAAAGAGATCTGATGATGCTCCTTTTGTAGAGGTGAAAACCACCTCAGATGAAGGTGGGGATGTGTACTTGGCTTCTTCAAGTACAAATGTAGATCTTGAGGTATGGAAACCTTCTCTTTCACATCTGAGGGTATTTGGCTGTGATTCATATGTACATATTCCAAAGGAGAAAAGAACCAAGTTGGATAGTAAATCTGAAAAGTGCATCTTTATTGGGTATACAGATGGTTTGAAGGGACCCAGTAACAAGGAAGGTTGTGTACAACCGAGGTGTGGTGTTCAGAGAGGTGAAAGATGTTATTAAACATGAAGTCCAACCAAAGGAACCTGAGAAGATAGACTTTGAGCTAAAGGAGGAAGAATCAGACTCTACAGCAACGGAGGAATCAGAAGATGAAGAGCCACAAACTCCAAGTGTGAGAAGATCAGTTCGAGAAAGAAGGCATCCAGAAAGGTATAGTCCATCTCCTTTCTGTTCAAATTTTTCTTTATCTATTACTGATGATGATCCCAGAACTGTGAAGGAAGCAGTAGATTTAGAGGATGGAAAACTTCGGAAAGAGGCCATGGTTGATGAAACGACATATTTGCACAAAAATGAGGCTTGAGATCTGGTGGAGTTGCCAGCTGGAAGGAAACCCATTGGCAGCAAATGGGTGTTCAAGAAGAAGACAAATGCAGAAGCAAAGGTGGATAAATACAAAGCTCGGTTGGTAGCATAAGGTTATTCCCATGTGTTGGGAATTGATTTTGGTGATATTTTTCTCCTGTTTCCAAGGTAACTTCTATTCGATTACTTTTATCTATTGCTACTGCTTGTGATTTTGAGGTAGAACAGATAGATGTGAAGACAACATTTTTGCAGGGGGATCTGGAAGAGGAGATCTACATGAAGCAACCTGAAGATTTTGCGGTGAAGGGTAAGAAAGAACTGGTATGCAAGTTAAAGAAGTCTCTGTATGGGTTAAAACAATCACCAAGGATGTGGTATCAGAAATTTGATACATTTAAATGGGGACTTGGCTTTTCCAGAAGGAAAGAATATCATTGTGTGTATTTTAAATTAATTGGCAACCATGTTATTTATCTAGTCTTGTATGTGGCTGATATGTTGCTGGTTGGAAATGACAAAGAAATTATCAAGGATTTGAAGACCTAATTGTCCTCCAAATTCGACATGAAAGATATTGGTGCTGCAAACTATATTTTGGGCATGGAAATTAAAAGAGATCAGGCAAAGAGGAATCTCTAGTTAA
>APFE030877673.1:16445-28729 GCA_000404065.3 Pinus taeda
GGGTTTTCAGGTATTTGCGTGGCACTAGTGATTATGGTTTGTGCTACCAAGGAAGACCAAGATTGGACAGAGTGTTGGATATTCATGGCTTCATTGATGTAGACTGGGCTAGAGATCTGGATCAGAGAAGATCTAAAAGTGGGTATGTGTTTAACCTATTTGGAGGTGCAGTCAGTTGGATGAGTAAGAAACAATCTGTAGTGGCACTATCCACTATAGAGGTAGAATACATGGCAGCCACTCATGCAAGCAAGGACGCAGTTTGGTTGAAGAGATTGTGTTCAAGTATGGGGTTAGTACAGGGAGCTATAAGGATAGACTGTGACAGCCAAAGTGCAATTTACTTGGCAAAGAACCCTGCATATCATTCAAAGACAAATCACATTGATGTTCAGTGTCACTTTGTGAGGGATATGATAGAAGACAAAAAGGTGTTGCTAGTAAAGGTGGACACTTTGAAGAATACTGCAGATGCATTGAAAAAATCTTTGAGCTCTGAGAAGTTCTCTTGGTGTAGAGAAACAATGGGCATTGCAGGGCTGGATAAATGACTAAACTCTCTTGTGGCCCCTTGTGGAAAGAAAACAACAAGTGGGAGAATATTGGGTTGTGTTAAATTCTTTCCATGACTAACCCACATAGTTAATCGAGGGGTTAGAAGGGGGGCGAAACCCCCCTTCGTGGCGCCGATTGCGTAGCTAGGGGGAGGGGGGGATCACAGGGGATTTGAGGGGTGCAGGTAACCCCACTCTATGGGGTCTAGGGCAGCGCCCCAAAAAATTTTGTTTTTTGGACCCTATATTAGGTTGGGCCGACCTACTTATGGTTTTGTGTGTTAGTGCCTAGATTGACCTCAGGCTGAAGGAAGGCAGGTCTAGGGTAACATCAAACTACGCTTAACCTGGTAGCTAGCCCTACTAGGTCAGGGGAGGGCTCTCTCCTTGTCAAGATCAATTAGAATATGGAAACTAGGGCTTGAGATGACTGAAATGAAATGCTGATTTTAGGCTAGGTATATTATGTCAAAGGATTTTGATTGATTTTGATAGTTAGTTGTTGGATCAAATGAAGAAGGCAGCTTTGGGTCTGGGAAATCAACTCAGATTTGCAGGATGTTCTATGGGGCGAGGTAGGTAGGTGTTTTGGCACTTTGAATTGAGTGTGATGGTAAGTCTAAGACCAGTGAGGAGTTGGGAAGGGCATGAAAAGTTCATGAGTCCTCCTAAAACAACATAAAACATTAAAAACTAAATGTATCCTCAAGGCAGAGCACTGAATATCAATGGATTCCACCTATTTATCTTGATTCAATTAGTCATGAAGAAAGAAATAGATGCTGGCACATATACACATAAGAGAAATTAAATAAAAAAGGAAGAAATAATGCCAAGACACATTACCACAAGAATCCCACAAAATGCTACAAAACCTTGGTTCATTTCCTTGCCAAACTGTAGAAGTTATTTATAATGAAGCTCAAAGCATCCACAAGAGTCCAACCTTTACAAATGACTAAGAAAGTACATAATATAGGCATCAAACCACCTATGCTAGCCATCAGGAGTTGAATCCATGGGTCAAGGAGCTGTTTCAACAACATCTAAACTAAGAACAGGAAAATAGGTAGTGGAACAGCTTGCCTCTAAAACCAAGGAAACCAATTCATTCAGTTCAAAACCACCTTTGACTTGATGTATCTACCCTATTAAGTGTTTTACATCCATAATTACATCATGTTACATCATTAACCATGCTAATTTTACCAAGAGAGCAAGAAAAAGTCCACTGTAGAGAAAACTAGGCGAAATTTGGAAAATCAGGCAAAACTGGCAAAATTCATCCTATGCGCAACGCCACTGATCCTATGCACAACGCTTTTTCAAGGCCAATTTTGGAAGGCTTCCCAGAGTCCAAATCATGTGCATCATAGCTCATTGGAGAGCTTGGTGAGTCTACTTTCTGGAACAACTTGAATTTCTGAATTTGCCCCTCCAAAAATTGATTCTCCCAAGACTGCTTCCTGTGTGGCAAAAAAGTGGCATTAAGGGCACTTTTTGGGTGTTTTTTTCCCTTTCGGAGACCTAGAACTTGTCCAAAATTCTCAGCCATTTCTGAGCTTTCATATTTTTCCATGCTGATTCCAAAAATATAAACTTTTTTTGCAAATGGATGCCTCCAACAAAAGCGCAGCGCCACCTACTGAAAAAACCTGTTTTTTACATTAGAAATTTCAAAATTGACAAAAATTTCTCAAAATTTCTTGAATTTTGGCATGATTGACCCTTGTTAAGTGCTTTGATGAGCCAATGACGCTTCAGCCAATATCTTGAGTTTATCTTTCTCTTTTTTTCTCCTCAAAGCTCTTTTTAGCTTGGCCTTTAACTTCTTCACCCTTATTTTGCAAATTTTGTTCCGGATTAGGTAGTGATAGGCCATATGGCGCAACATTTTCTTCTCTTTGTTGTCTTTCTCAAGCATCTTTTCCAGGTGAATGTTTTCCCTCTCCAACCATGATTCTCGGTCATCCTCAATTTCTTGCTCAAGGGAGGTCATCTTGATCTTTCTCTTCTTTGTCATTTCCCTATTTTCCCTAATCATTTGTAGTTCCATAATAGCTTGCTTCTTTGTCAGTTTCTTGTTTTCCTGCTCAAGAAAATTGATGATCCATTTGGCCCTCTCAAGATCAAGTGATAAGGCTTCTATTTCAGCCTCCTTCTCTTTGATAATCATGTCTTTTAGTCTTGAGCTTTGAGAGCCCAAATTAGTGACATCCTCCTCAATCAAAACAAAATCCTTGTCTTGCCGTTCAGGAAGGACCTTCTCATGCATCTTTTGTTCCCTTTTTTCTTTTCTCTTTTATTGCTGGCCAACCTGTATAGCTGGAGAAGAAGGAAAAGCCCCTTTCACCCCAGGTGAAGATAACATTTGTCTGTGGTCTGGTGAAGAAAACGAGACCTCTTCCACCCCTGGTGAAGATAGTACTCGCCTAGCAGCAGGAAAAAGCCTCTTGGTGCCTCTCTCATAGGTGACAAACATCGACACACCTATAGTATCAATCTCATGAACACCTGGCTATTCTGATGTTCCTCCTTCCTCTTGAGGCACTGATGGAATCATCTGAGGGCCTTTGAAAATCTCATGGGCAATAAATGTATCCCATGGTATGTTCAACAAGCTTAGCTGATGAAAAACAACAATTTTAATTAGTGAGAAGTGGTAAATGTTGTTGAATTGCTGAGAAAAAGGTTTCATTTGCACATAGAGAGCCATCTTCTCAATATTTCTGCATATAAAGTATGGGAGGTTCATCATCCTCACTCTTGTGAAATGCATCAACAATCTGACATGATAATTATATAGGCGGGAAAAACCTTCCTTCACAGGTGAAATACTTGATGATGAGTTTCATGAGAGGAGCATAAGTGTTATGCAAGTATCTAAAAGGAAAAACCCTGTCAATTTGCCTGTGATATCCAACCTTAATGTAAGGCTCATAATGTTCTCTGCCCACATGTTGTCCCTTATTCACCTACATTAGCAATGCCTGTTGCTGCTGAAATGGTGTCAGGTGTCAAGGTGAAAGAGACACCAGCAAGGTTCACCTGGCCATTGTGGAGATGCATAACAAACAACCTAGCAAGCTCATGATGAAATTTCACCCTCTCTACCATTTCACAAAACTGATAACAAGGCTGGTGTTTAAAGCAAGTTACAACAAGAGGGCAAGAAAATAATTCTGTAAGAGTAGTGGGCTCCTCCTGGATGATATTTGTGTGGCTTTCTTGGTACATGAGCTTGTTTGGAAGAATCAATGAGAGTTTCCTCTTCCCTCTCATAATCTGAATCTGTCTCCATGCTTATGAATTTGAAGTGAAAGCAGATGAGTATGAAGAGATTTTGAAATATGAGGTAAGTAGTGTGTATAAGGAAGTGAATGCTAGGAGGAAGGTTTTCTTTTGGGAAATGAGGGGAGTGGATGGTATTATGAATGTGGAATGAGGGTTTTGATAATGAAGTGAATGTAGTGAAGGAATAGGATGTGGGAGTTAGGGTTTGGGAATAGGGTATAGGGTTTAGGGAAAATAGGTTAAGGGAATGGGGTATAGCGAAAATAGATTAAGGGAATAGAAATAGCAGAAAGCAAGTACCCTTTGCAAATCTATGAGACAGTTTGGAGGATAGCTAGGGTTTAGTTTTTTTGAGATATGAAAATCACCACAATTGATGGAAGACCCTTGCTAAACTAGGTGGGAAGCTTTACTTACTTGATGAGAGGCCAGTTAAGGAATTTGAAGTGAATTAGGGTGACTTGAGTCATTTTGAAGCTCAATGGATAGGTGCGCAGTGCTCTTTGTATGCACAACGCCAGCTTCCAGGTGCGCAACGCCTTCTGTTTTTCCACAAACTACTATAATTTCTTCCCTTAGCCCAATAACACTCAAAATCGTGTTTTTTGCTCTCCTTAGCACTTACAAATTCAACAATGAAGTGGGATAACACATGGATGACATTTTTATAGCTTTTAGTTTTTTGATTTTTCATTAATCAAAACCCACTTTATAAAGTTCTTGGGCTTTGTCAAATGCTCTGTTTTTTAGTTGTGGATGCTTGACCCTTTTTCCTTGAAATATGATAGATTGATGTTTTGAATGCTTTGACTTTGCAGTGGCAGGAGTTGGCAATTTGACCAGGAGCAGCTTATGAACACTTATTACATATAGGAACCATAAAATTACATAAAATTTACAAATAGTAAACCAATGCTTTGTTTTCACCTCAAACTCAGTTTAAGGTGAAAAACGTATTAAATTTACAAATTATGAAATTTAAAGCTTTCTGATAATTATTGTTTTCCTCAAGTGTCTGCTGACCATTATTCATCAATGATTTTTTTGACATTTGACATGGTGAAACCCTAATACCTAATGAGACTGAAACCCTAAAACCTGATTTTTATAAATGAAATGAAACAGGATGACAGTAAATGACTAAAAAAAATGTGTGAACAGGTCAGCAAGTGAATGTCATGAGGAAAATTGACATGAAACCACTACCATCAAATGATCCATGACCTAATGGAATGTAGCTGATCGGATGAGACACCTAATATGCATGCAAAAGAGAAATTTGATCACTGATGGAAGTGTGAAGATACTGACACTAACATTGGCTCTAATGGGGATGGTAGCTCCTGAGAGGTGCCAAGAACAAAATATCTCTGGAAAAGCAGATAAGTGCCTTCATCCATTGGGCAATATGGAGTCAATAACTTTAGAACACCAAAACAAAAACCTTGAATCAAGACTCATAACTAAACTGACTCAACTGAGACTAACTCAAACAACTGACACTAAATAATCAAAAACTGAAGCCAGACATTCAGCTTTATAGCCTTCACTTCAGGCCCCAAGCTAAATGAATGGTGATAGTGCAAAATTTGCAATGAAAGAAATAAAATGGTATGTACAATGACAAAATGTGGTGGCAGAAAACTTCTTAGAGATAGTACCGTTTCAGAAACCGACCATTTACTGGTCCTCCTGGACAATCTCCCCCGTTCATTTCTTTGAGTAGAAAAGCATTTTGACCTCTATATGCAACAATTCTGTATGGTCCCTTCCACAGGTTCTCGAACTTGTCGTGCTTGCCTTTATCCTCGTTTCTAGCATCGCACCGTAACACTATGTCTTCAATCTAAAGTTTGTCCGCCTTTGCCTTCCAATCATAAATATTTTTAATTCTCTCTTGCAACTTGAAGGTATTCTAAAAAACTTCCTCTCTCGTTTGTTGTAAATGGATCATTTGGCTTATTCTCCGCTGAAAATGATCTTCCTCGCTGCCAGCTTCCTGCAGAATTTTAACAACCGGGACTGCGAGAGATGTCAGGAATACCATGTCAATACCGTATACAATCTCGAACGGAGACATTCCTATTGACTTCTTTTGGCTTAATCTATCCGCCCATAGTGCATTAACCAATTTTTTATGCCAGCTCTTCTTATTAGTTTCCAACAAATTTTTAATGATATTGACTAATGATTTGTTTGAAGATTCAGCCAATCTGTTACCTTACGGATAATATCCAGTAGAATGTCCTAAGGTAATTTTGTATTTGCTGCAAAAGTCAATCATATTTTTGGACTTGAAAGCAGCTGCATTATCTGTAATAAGTTTGTTAGGACAGCCAAAGCGTGACAAAATATTTGTTTCAAGAAACTGAATTATTACCGAGTCTGTAGCCCGCCGAGTGGGGATTGCCTCAATCCACTTTGTGAAATAATCTGTCACTATTAAGATCCACTTGTACTGAGCTAAAGATGTGGGATGAATCTCTCGAATACAATCTAGGCCCCATTGTTGAAACTGTGCACTAACTTCAACTGGCTTGAGAGGTAGAGGTTGCAAATTTATTCTTCCCTGAAAAATCTGGCATTCATGACAGCTTGTCACTGTTTTATAAACATCAGCAAACAAGGTAGGCCAGTAGTACCCTGCTCTCAAAATTTTGTTAGCCTTCGTCTTCCAAAATAAGTGACCTCCACAGTCTCCCTTATGAAAATCACTCATGACCTGTTGGGATTCCTCTTCAGTTAAGCAATTCAGCAAAAGGCCTCCAGGATCCTTCCAATAAAGTGCATTGTTCAAAATACAAAACCTAGCAGCCTTAAGTTTTAGAGTTCTACCTTTATTTTTAGCCATCCCTGGTGGTGGTGAAAGATGTTGAAGCACGTATACAATATCTGAATACCAAGGAGAATGGAGAAAATTTTCAGATACCTGAATCAGCGAACTATCTTCATCTTCTTCAAAAATGGATGCAATCAGATTTATGTCCAATGCATGTAGATTGGACTCCCCCATCAACTTTGCTAGACCCTACCCCTTGATTAGCTTTTTTGGCTTTATCTCCAAGTCATATTCTAGCAGTGTTGCGATCCATTTGCCCCGCCTTCCTTCTGGATTTGTTTGTACCAAAACATCTTTAACTGCTGTGTTAGGGACGTAAGCAAGGATATGAGAGTGCAGAATATATACCCGGAAATCTTTCAAAGCCTTCACCAAGGCGAGAGCTTGCTTCTCAATGATGTTATATTTCAAGGATGCATCTCTTATTGTCCTACTGAAAAAGGCAATTGGATTTTCTAGCTGATCTCTTTTCTACATTAGAACTGCTGCCATAGTATGTTTAGAAGCGAATGAAAATAATATGAAATCCTGTGAATAATCCAAACTGATTAAAATCAGAGCTGAAGAAAGAGCCAACTTTACCAGGTTAAAAGACTTCATAGCTTCCTCGGTCCACTCGACCACACTATCCTTCTTCAACATATTAGTGATTTTCCTCAAGTGTTCAGCTAGATTAGGCAGAAAACGACGTAAGAAGTTCATATTACTGTTAAATGCTTGGATCTCTTTCTTATTACGAGGAAAATATATCTTCTGTATAGCTTCCACCCTAGCATGATCGATGCAGATTCCTTCCTTTGATATTATGTGACCAAGAAGCTTCCCCTCATCCATAGAAAACAAGCTCTTTTTGGGATTGAGTGATATTCCATATTTTCTGCAACGCTGAAAAACAATTTTCAGATGGTAAAGATTCTCCTCATCTGAATTTGAAAAGACGGTCAAATCATCAATATACACTACTAAAAACACATCTTTTTCATTTGTGAAGGCAATGTCAATGGCACGCTGGAATGTTACTCCAACATTCTTTAAATTGAACGACATCTTGGCATAGTT
The DNA here is from genome assembly GCA_000404065.3 of Pinus taeda. Lineage (NCBI taxonomy): Eukaryota > Viridiplantae > Streptophyta > Pinopsida > Pinales > Pinaceae > Pinus > Pinus taeda. Next base: position 24,192 of record APFE030877673.1, read on the forward strand.
GAATGTTCCCCAAGGAGTGGTGAATGGTATCTTGTCCCTGTCATCGTCATGAACCAAAATTTGTAGCCAGAATATCCATCAAGCAACGGCATACGATAAGCTCCAACTACTCTCTGGAGAATGTGGTGCATTTTCGGCAACGGGTAGTTATCTTTCAACGACACTTTATTCAAATTTTTGAAATCTATGCACAATCTGATCTCACCTGTCTTCTTTCTCACAGGAACCGAATTGGAGATCCAATCTGAAAATCTGATCGGAACGATTATACCAGCCTTGTACAATCGATTTACCTCTTTTTCTATTGATGGCAGCAACTTCGGATTTATTTTTCTCAACTTTTGGCGAAATGGCTTCTGATTTGGCTTAATAGGAATTATATGTTGAATTATACTTTTATCATACTCCTTTAAATCTGTATAGTCCCAGGCAAATACATCAGAAAATGAAGATAATAAACTAATGTATTTAGCTTTTACTTGAGGAGGTAACACCTTTGACAACTTCACCATCTTTGGATTTTCTGTTGTTCCAATATTTACATCTTCAACTCCCTTCTCGGTCGGCACTAAGCTTGGCTTTCGGGCTACATCATCTTGATCAAATAATTCCTCTAAAGGTATAAGGCCTTTAGGGATGACATTATCTTTCAACTGCAAGACTTCCATCTGATTTACCTCTATTTTTGGTTCCCCATCATCTTGCTTAGCATCTATAGAAGTATATTTATACTAGCCTTTAGTTTGCAGAAAATCATCAATTTCTTTGTCACCTTGAAACATCTGCCAATATCTTATATTATCAGGGACAGTTGGGCGATGCTTCACATGAATTTCAAACTTATTGTTTGAATTCATTGGGATCTTTAAGTTACTTACAGATGTAGCAAGAGAATCTGCAATAACATTTTGTGTATGAGGGACACATGTCAAGGTATAATCTGGAAACAACCTCAAAATATATAAAACTGCATTACGGTAAGCCCTCATTCACAGATGTTTGGCTTGGTATTCACCCTTGACCTGTTTGATTACTAATTCTGAGTCACCATAAACTAAAATTCTCTTTGCATTCAACTTCTTGAGTATCTTCAACCCTGCAATCAGTTCCTCATACTTGGCTTCGTTATTGGAACAATCAACAGCCAATTTATATGAACAAATTCTTACATTAATTGGGACTTTATTTTGTAGGAAAACAGGGCTGAGTATCCAAATCCCAATTCCTGCACCATCCTTACCTACTGCATCATCGTAATCCATACTCCATAAACCGACTTCTTCTTCCAAGTGCTGGAATTCTGCCTGCTCTTCTACCTTTGGCTGCTGTCCATAAATTTTTTGTTGCTGGCGAAATGTAGACTGTTCAGCGATACTTGCAAGCTTTTGTTTCTCTTGATCAAGTACTTCCCTAAAATTCTCTGTTATCTCTGGAACATCTTCCACTTCAACTAGTTGACTATTTACATCATTAAAACCACTATCTGAATATAGAACAAAAGATTCTAGATCTGTATGTACATAGTTAATTGGATTATTCAAAGGTTTCTCCTTGCTTGTGAGCATATACTTCATCTTCTTCTCCCTATATAATTTTCTCAGTTGACCAAACACGGGAATAGTGGCATAGGAGAAATCTAATTGCAATGTCCCTTTCCGTTTTGCACCCCATGACCTTGATAAAAGCATGCCAAATCTAGGGGGAATGTCGGCCAAAACTGCATCCATGAGAACATTCTTTGCTGGAATCTGATCTAAAGTCACAACCAAATCCTTAATGAGACCAATACATCTGACCCTACCAAAATCAAAGGAATAAAGATCATGATATTTACGAGTGATGTCGAGACCCAATTTTTCCATAATCGCCTTTGGCATCAAATTGTGAGATGCTCCTGAATCAAACATGGCATTGTGCAAGACATACTCATGCAATTTAAGGCTGATGTAAAATGGGGCTACTTCATTATCCTCAGATTGGCCTTGTAATGCTGGACCAAAAATAACCTCGGGTTGGTCATCTTCCACATTAACCATATCAGACAAGGGGTCTACATTCAAAATCTTTGACACTTGACTCTTATAACTGTTATTCTTCATTAATTCAGTCAGAGGTATCGACACTTTTAACTTAGCAATCTCATTCTCTAAGCTAAAGGTTGTAGTTTTATCTGCCTCTTTGACCAGAGAATCCTTCTTTTTAGAGTTTTCCTTTGCTGTACTTGGCTGATTTGACTTCTCATTTGCAAATTGTACTTTGTTGGAAGTAGGATCTACTGGCTCCTTTCCTTCTTTTTTTTTTTTTCTGAACATTTGGAGAATCATTCTTAGGTTGTTCTGCTTCCTTTCGCTTTTGAATCGGATTGATGGGTACATCCCTGCTCCTAAGTGAATACTATATTTGCTACGCTGTCAGTGCATTCATATATCCCCTCTGATATTCATCTAATTCTTCTTCTAGGACTATTTCATTGGCTAGTATAAAATCCTCATCTTTCTGTACAGCCAGGCTCTCTGAATATTCCTCATCCTCCGTGATGTAGATAGGCAAACCATATGCTATAAAAAAGTGACTTTCCTCTCCTATTGGATTTTCATCATCCTCTGACTCTAGGCCATGCACATAGTTCTGCTATAGAGGTGTTTTGACTTGCTGTTGTGCTGATTGATCTTGTGCTCTTTGCTCTCGTTGTTTAATCCTGAACTGTGGTTGCTGTTGACCACAGAAATTTGGATTTCTGATTGGTGCCTCGGGCTTATCTGCAATTGTGAATCTATCAAACATTTTCTAAATTTTACGAAGCAAATGATTCGAGGAAGAAGCTTCTACCTTTATGGTCACTTTCTTCTCAGTCTTCGTTCTAGCTCTCTTATCTAGCAGATTTGCTTCCACACTCACTGCAATTTTCTGCATATCCTCCAATGTAGTAGGATCTCGTTCTCTCAATTGGTATGCCATGTCGGGATCAAAACAATCGGGGAATTTTATCAAAGCCAGCCCCATCGGTGGCTTGATATCAACTGGAATAGAATTATAGACAGTATTGAATCTTACACAATAATCCTGAACAGTTTCACCAGCGTTCCTCTTTATATTTTCATACTCGGAAAGAATTTGGAGTAGATTTTTCTTTACCTCCCAACGATCCAGAAATATTCTATGAAGAACCGGCAGTATATTGATAGTCCCCGCGAGTAGTGCTCTGAACCACTTTTGAACCTCACCTCCAAAACTTTGTAGAAATAATCACATGGTCACATTCTCTTCATCTATCTCATGAAGATCAAAGAAGTCGTTCATCCTGTCAACATGTTGTTGCGCTGTGATACCTTGGGTAGCATCAAACAATGGTATTTTACTTTGGTAATCAGTAGGCATAGCATCCAAGTTCTATGGCAAAACGAGAGGTGCACATCTGGCCTTGGAGAAGCAGGAGGATTTATAACAACAACGGCAGTAGATGTGATGGGTGTATGAGGTGTTGAAAGAGGAGAAGAGATGATAGATCTTTGAGGTGTTGAAGGAGGAGAAGAGATGGCAGATCTCTGTTCAGATATGCTAGGTTGCACGGGAAGGATGGGGATAAACTGAGTTTGAGAATGAACTTTTGAACTAGACAAGACAACAGATGAACCAAGAGTAGCAGATGTTGATTCTAGGAGCTCAAGAATATTGGTAGCCACAATAGATGTTTGAAGTGAATTCAAAATATAAGCATCAATTGATCTATTCGCTCTTTCAGTTTCAAGGTCTTGGACAAATTGTGGATTTAAAAAAGTATCACCAATCACACTTTTAGATTTAGTTTCAAACAAAGATAAATCAAAGTGTTCATCAAAAGGGAGATCTTCAAGATATTGAAATACGACTGGGCATGAATGAGATCTAAAAGTCAGCCTTGGACTCAAAGAAATTTCTTACCTAAGTATTCTCGGAATGAGATTAGGATTTTCAAACACGGGAGGGGGATCAGGATTAGGATTGGCCCTAGTGTATCTTCTTGAATCCAGTGTGATTAATTTTTCCCAAAATTCAAATGAACATTACAATCTTGTCAGCCTAATGAATTCTAAACCTATCATCCAAAAGTCTAGAATTGTTTTAAAAGTACTGGGGTAATAGTTTCAATTCTTCCCCAGTATGGTCGCCACTATGTTAGTGCCTAGATTGACCTCAGGCTGAAGGAAGGCAGGTCTAGGGTAACATCAAACCACACTTAACCTAGTAGCTAACCCTACCAGGTCGGGAGAGGGCTCTGTCCTAGTCAATCTCAATTAGTGTAGGTTTTAACCCCGTACAGAAATTACCTGCATACGAATTCTAAATCACAGGAAAAATAAAAATGCGAGAGCATAACACATAAAACACATATACACAGAGATTTCCCACTGGATCTCAAAACCGAGACTAACAACTTGATTTTTCATTATGTTCCTTTCAATGTTACAATACATATTTATACATGCCGAAGCATCCAATACCATGGACCGAAAACCATCGCATCCAAAAACATGTGCAAAAATCATGCACAAAACCAT
>APFE030877696.1:0-10838 GCA_000404065.3 Pinus taeda
TTTTCTTCTTGATATGTCCTTTTATCTTGATAGTTTGAGGAGTGGTAATTCCAGCCAATGCATTACAAGATATGGTCAAATTCATTTCTTCTTTATCTAGGGTTTGTTCCCAGAGTATATCCTCTTCTTTTGACATTTCTTGTTCCTCTTCACAGTCTATGTAGAATAATTTCTCCTCAGCACACTCATGACCTTCAGTGTATTTGCTATCACAACTGTAACAAATCCCTTTTTCCATTTTTTCTTCCAATTGCTGTGGTGTCAACCTTGTAGGTCATGTAAGGCTAGGGGCAACAACACTTCCATATTTATAGTTGTGAGTGGTAAGCTTCCTGGTTGCCGTAATGTTTCTTTCCATTTTTCTTTCTAACCTAAATGCCTTCTCCAATGAATGAGGTTCCCAAAGGTGAAACTCATGTTGGATATTATCCTTTAAAGTCCCTATGAAGACATCAATCCTATCCACCTCTGGAATATCTTTTACCCTTATGTTCAATTTGTGCTCCATTAGTGAACCCTTTTGTTTGAGATTTATCAATTGGCTAAAAAATGTGTTGCTTTTTGTATCTGCATAATGTGTTATCATTTCTTCCATAAAAATTGCCCAAGTGACAATTTGTTTACGAGAGAAAATCCATCGATACCATACAAATTGATTTGGTTCCAAATATAAAGTTGCAATATGTACCTTTTGTGTGTTTTTCACATTATGGAGATAGCAAAATTGGCTCCAATCTGTAGTATCCAATAGTTCTGGGATCCTTGACCATCAAACTTCACCTCATAATCGATTATTATGGGAACAGGTGGGTACTTCAATCCAACATTAAGATCTATGAAAATCATGATACAAAACATTTCTTTGTTCTCAATCATGAGTTTTCCTTTTACTAGCCCCACTTTCACCATTAGTAACCAATTTCTAATTCTTGTAGCAACTTAAATTCAATTTATCTTCAATTCTTCCATCTTAAGCTCCATGCCATTCATCTTAGCTTCCATGCCGTCCATCTTAGCTTCCACAGCCATCCATATTAACTTGCATGCCACTCATATTAGCTTCCACGCCATTCATCTTCGCTTCAGTTACCTTTTGTGAGAGTGAAATTTGTTGTACTTGGTCTTGTAATTTTGATATATCATGTTGTATTTCTTCCTCTTCTTCACGAGTCATACTAGAGCTTTCAGGTTGCTTACTAGGTGTTTCCATTTTCTTTCTTCAGGGCATCAATTAATGCTAATAATTCTTCACTATTTCCTTTGAATTCATTCAAACTAATTTTTCAAACCAATCTTATGCAAAATTTAAAAAAACCACACACCTTTTTTTTCACTTTGTAAGAGCTCGATATTGAATCTGTTGTATCTCTATAACGACAAATCTAGAATATCTGAAATCACGTCCTACAGTAGCCCTTTTATTCCTCTTTTTAACCCCACAAGTCTGATCAATATTGGATTCTCCAAGGAATATTTATGCCAAATCTCCCACGGTGACCTGATTATAGACTAGTTCAGTAGAGCGAACTTGTATGAAGTTCCACATGTCATTGTTTCGACCTTTGATCCGAGTTGACTCAAATCCCAGATTTAACCAAGACCTTTTCCTTTTCATGATTTTGTTAGAATTTCATTTTAAAATAACATAAGTGAACATATATGCATGTTGTCATGAACAAGGAACATGACAAGAATCAGCAACATAAGACACAAGACGTTGATAACAGAGTTCGTCGAGGAGGGACTACGTCTCTGAGCCCCAATGTTAAGATGGTATAGGCTGCTGCATTAAGTGCTGGAAAGAGTGATGATGTACATGCATTTGTTTTTCTCTATCATACAATGAATATTCCCTCATGTAGGAGTGGCTCCAAGAGATGTTCCACTGCAGGAACTCTCATTCAAAAAGGACTCCTATCAGTATGACATAATTTCACATATGACAATAATGAGCATCCTGCCAATATGGAAACAAAAGGATCTCAAACAAAACATGACGAGTCATGGCAACAAGTAAATCCCACAGATGATCCTGCGTCACATCCAGCAAGAATCATGAAACAAGTAAGAAAACAAGATCCCACATCAAACATCAAATAGGGATCTGTGCAGCACAATGCATCTCATAGCAAAAAGAAATAAATGAACACATTGCATATACCTCACACCCTGGGGCCATCTGAAGAAAAGGATGTCAAACTACTGAAGCTAGCCGTACCATCAATCTTGCGGTGTCGAATCTCATGGAATGACTGCTCGCACATTGAATGTTGACACCTACACTCCACTTTGAAAAGTGGCCGAAAAATGAAATGATAAAATGGAAAATCTAAGTGCACCATCATATTTTTGGTGTCAAATAGGGTAAAATCGACTATCAAATTTCTGAATTCTGACAAAGTGAAAGTCTAGGGCTTAAGGAATCTTTTAGATTCCCCCTAGATTCCTCAAAGATTCCCTCCTCTAGGTCATCTCAAGATGTGTTGCTCAGATCAAAATTCTGACTGTACCATCAGGTTCGTGTCGCTAATAGGTGTAAGATCGACATAAAATTTGTCCAATTTGGACACTTGCAAAATTGTGCCCTCCTAAGAATTTGGCTCAATCATGGTTCCTCCTGTGTTTTTCGAGGATCATGGTTCCACCTACAACATAATAAAAAATTTAAAAAAATCATGCCTCAATTTATATGTTGTGTCCTTGGCCCACCCACATTGAGAAAATGAAGGTTATATAATTTTTCTCAAGCAGACTTACCAACCCCGAGCCGTTGGCGCATTAGCTAACTTCGGCACACTTGTTAGGAGGTGGTTCTGGGTTCGAATCCCACGGAACCAACATTAACATATAATTTTTTTATTGTTAAATGGCGCATATAAATATTACATTTTGGTGTGTGGTTTTGATACATCAGGGCCGGTTCATAACTTGGGCACGTTTTGATTTTGGTTGATTGAATGGGGCCGCCACATGGTGGCAAGCCGACCCACGTGGACGGTGCGCGTTCGATACCCGCCGGCCTTCGTAACGTGTTGCATTAAACATGGTTGTAGTTGTTGGGGTGTGGGCTGGGTCCACCGGAGGTGGACCACCCACTCCAAATAACGTTTTGCTTAATAGTAAATGGTTGGTGCAATAAAAGGTTATGGTGGTTGGAGGGTATACGTTGGTTGGTCTTTGTTTTTTTTTAAATATGGTGTTATATGGTTATACGCCCTACCAAATTTAACATAACCACACCATTAACCTTTTTGAAATGATTTTGTTCATGTTCTTTTTTCTAACCATAATCTATATGGTTTTGTTTTGATATCCACCTTTTAAGATATGGTCTCTTTTTTTAATGATTTCTTTTTCTTTTTTTTTTTTATATGATTTTTGTTTTTATAGGGAATTTTTGATATATATATTTTTTGTCTTTTATGTAGGTTTAGGAGAACAATGCTAGCACAACATGTGTTGATAGTTTAGTGGTTATTCAGTTGCCATATAAACTTAATGGGTCTCACCTGCTGACTGGGATGCCATGTGGCACACTGTGGGCCTCGTTTTGTCATGTCAAACTTTGAAGAGCTCTATCTTTTGCATACGAGCTCGTTTTGACAAACTATTCACACCATTGCGATTAGGATGACAAGGCCTATGCTATCGTCCTGGTTCAACAACATTCTAATCACTTTGATTTTTTTACCCTTTCTGAGTCCTCTTGGACTTTTGCATGTGTCTGGAGCCACCTAGATTAATCCTGCCCACTAAGGAACTTTTGGTCCTCCAAAAACATGAAAAATAATCTGCAACTTATCTGTACCTTGTCTGCATCACAAGCATCCTGAAAGGTCTCACTTCCATCTCCTTCACCTTTGTTCTTCGGAGCCTTAAACGACGAGCCGACACCTGCAACCTCTGCAACCTGTAGTACATTGTTTTTGCAAATTACATGCTTGACTTACATGACCAACTACTAACCCAAGCATCCCATACTTTCCACGAGTTTATAACACATACTCGGTGGTCAAGTTTACATCAAAATGGAAATAATACCCCAACTATGAAAACAAGGCCAACATATCATTGTTGCTTCAACAAGGGATGGAAAATACATCATCACTACAACACATGATTTACAAATATAATGCCAAACACTATTTTTTCTTTGACAAGTGATGGAAACACAACATCACTTTCAGAGTGTAAAATGCAACTCAAAATAAGACCAGACATCATTATTTCTTAACAAGCGAGGAAAACACATCATCACTTTTACATTTTAGGATGCAACAAATGATTTACAAAAGAACGACCATGACAAGCTAACATATCTAGAAACCATTTTTCACTTATCGATGTAAATGTGTCATCTTCCTATGGTGGTTTTGCTTGTCTAATAATTGCTTCACCTGGCTCATGCACCGACACTTTGTCTTTAAGGCACTCCTCTAGATGGAGCCTCCAACAAGTGGCTCTTTGATGGCCACCTCTGTTGCAATGACTACAATAAATCTTCTTCCTCCAGATCTGCTTAACCTGTTTCTTTGCCTGTTGTTGAGAGGGTCTTTCATTCCTCCTCCTTTTGTGTGATGCTATTCTTTTCCAACATTTAGAAAATGTATGGTTATGTAATCCACAAAATGTACATTTTTTTCGATGCCTTGATTTATGTACAACATTAACAACATGATTATAATTGAAATGAATGTTTGAATATCGAGACTAGTTATACCTTTCCGTTTCGTCTCTGGTGTCATTATGGTGATAAGAGCTTGCCTCAGCTCTCTCCCTGAAATGGCCACTACCATGGGATGATGGTGATGTGTTCCCATCATTCTCTTTCCTCGACGATTTCGACGATGCCTTGGAAGAATCTGATACTTTGAGCATTCTCCTTTGGTGTATCCCAAGCCTGCAAATTGAGGTCTTTGTGCAACCTCCAATGGTTGAGTTATGCCTTGGTTATTACCACTGAGTTCGTTTTCCTCCTTGTACCTCTTCCTAGTAAGGAGCCTCATGTTTGTCCCTATAATTGGTATCTCCACATCTTCAACAGAAATCAAACTATGTGAAGACGAAACTAAAAAGAAATCAACATCTTTTACCTCCACTGTTGAGTTGGAAAGAATTGATGAAGGCTTCTCATCATCTGTTGTTGGTGGTTCGCTGTCTGTTTTGGCGGATTCCCAAACTTCTTTCCTAACATAACCAAGTCCTACCTGATGGGGTAATTCTTCTACTTTGATGGGGTTGACAATGCCTTAGCCATTAATGCCCAAGCCTTTTCCTTCATACCCCATTCTCTTCAACAGTTTGGAGCCAATTCATGTGGTATGATTTTCAAAAACAACAAAATCGTCATCAAGAAACATACATGAATTCAGAGAACTACTTTTTACCTCACATGGGTCACACTCCAACTTTTCTAAGGCCGCATCCTTAGCTTGCAGCTATTGTAGCAAACTTTGTTTTTCCTCCTTCTCTTCATGTAGAAGCATCTTCAATTCAACATTCTTTGTTTGAAGATTTTGTTTGTTGTGCTTCAATTCTTTGAGGGCCTCTTCCATGGCTTGCAACTGAAGCTGTAATCACTCCTTTTCCTCTATCTCTTTTTGTAGAGCTTCATACATTATTTCCAGCCTTTGGGAAATTTTGAGCATGGTCTCGTACATCGCCTTTTCATCCTCTGTCGCTACACGTTCCATTGTTCACACTTGCAATTGACATCCACACAAAGACCGCTCTGATACCAAACTTAATCCAAGTTGACTCAACTCCCGAATTTAACCAAGATCTTTTCCTTTCGTGATGTTGTTAGAATTTAATTTTAAAATAGAATAAGTGAACATATATGCATGTTGTAACAAACAAGGAACATCACAAGAATCAACAACATAAAACGCAAGATGTTGATAACGGAGTTCGTTTAGGAGGGACTACATCTCCAGGCCTCGGTGTCAAGATGGTGTAGGTCGCTGCATTAAGTGCTGGAAAGAGTGATGATGTACATGCATGTGTTTATCTCTATCATACAAGGAATATTCCCTCACGCAGGAGTGGCTCCAAGAGATGTTTCGATGCAAGAACTCTCATTCAAAAAGGACTCCTATCAGTATGACATAATTTCACATATTACAATAATGAGCACCCTGCCAATATGGCAACAAAGGGATCTCAAATAAAAAATGATGAATCATGACAACAAACACATCCCACAAATGATCTCGTGTCACATCAAGCAGGAACCATGAAACAAGTAAGAAAACAAGATCCCACATCAAACATCAAATAGGGATCTGTGCAGCAAAATGCATCTCGTAGCAAAAAGAAGTACATGGACACACTGCATATACCTCACATCCTGGGGCCATCTGAAGAAAAGGATGTCAAACTGCTGAAGTTGGTCGTACCATCAATCTTGCGGCATTGAATCTCATGGAATGACTGCCCACACGTTGAATGCTAACACCTGCACTCCAGTTTGAAAAGTGGCTGAAAAATGAAATGATCAAATGGAAAATATTAATGCACCATCATATTTGTGGCATCGAATAGGGTAAAATCAACTGTCAAATTTCTGAATTCTGACAAAGTGAAAATCTGGGGCCTAAGGAATCTTTTAGATTCCCCCTAGATTCCTCGAAGATTCCCTCCTCCAGATCATCTGAATATTTGTTGCTCAGATCAAATTCTGACTGCACCATTAGGTTCGTGTCGCTGAGAGGTGTAAGATCGACATAAAATTTGTCCAATTTGGACGCTGGAAATTTTTTTCCCTCTTGAGAATTTGGCTCAATCATGGTTCTGCCTATGTTTTTCCACGATCATGGTTCCACCTGCAAAATAATAAAAAATTAAAAAAACTCATTCCTCGATTTCCATTCATTGTCCTTGGCCCTCCCGCACTGAGAAAATGAAGGTTACATAATTTTTCCTATGTGGACTTACCAACCTTGCGCCGTTGGCGCATTGGCTAACTTCGGTGCGCTTGTTAGGAGGTGGTTTCGGGTTCGAATCCCGCAGAACCAACATTAACATATAAATTTTTTATTGTTAAATGGCACATATAACCATTACATTTTGATGCGTGGTTTTGATACATCAGGGTTGGTTCATAACTTGGGCATGTTTTGGTTTTGGTTGATTGAATGGGGCCGCCGTATGGTGGCGGTACGACCCACGGTGGTGAGCCGACCCACGTGGCCAGTGCGGGTTTGATACCCATCGGCGTCCGTAACATGTTTCATTAAACATGGTGGTGGTGGTTGGGGTGTGGGTCGGGTCCATCAGAGGTGGCACGCCCACCCCACTTAATGGTTTTGTTTAATAGTAAATGGTTGGTGCAATAAAAGGTTATGGTGGTTGGAGGGTATGCATTAGTTGGTCTTTGTTTTTTTTAAATATGGTGTTGTATGGTTATACACCCTACCAAATTTAACATAACTACACCATTAACCATTTTGAAAGGATTTCATTCATGTTCTTTTTTCTAACCATAATTTATATGGTTTTGTTTTGATATCCACCTTTTAATATATGGTCTCTTTTTTTAATGATTTCTTTTTCTTTTGTTTTATATGATTTTTTTTTATAGGGAATTTTTAATATATATATATTTTTTGTCTTTTATGCAGGGTTAGGAGACCAATGCTAGCGCAACATGTGTCAATAGTTTAGTGGTTATTCAGTTACCACATAAACTTAGTGGGTCCTACCTGCTCACTGGGATGCCATGTGGCACACTGTGGGCCCCGTTTTGTCATGTCAAAATTTGAAGAGCTATATCTTTCACATACGAGCTTGGTTTGACGAACCGTTCACACCATTGCAATCAGGATGACGAGATCTAGACTCTAGTCCTAGTTTGACAACATTCTAATCACTTTTATTTTTTGATCCTTTTTGAGTCCTCTTAGACTTATGCATGTGTCTGGAGCCACCTAGATCAAACTTAGTACCTAAAACTGATATATAGAAAACTACAAGCAGTCCTCTTTCTGAAATTTCTTACGAAATTTCAATCTGATGCTCAGAACAAAAGTTATGACAATTTTCCCTAGGTCACATGTTTGGAATGTAATTCGGGAGTCTGCAAAAACCCTTACTTCCTTAGATCATGTCTCTGAAATATAGCGAGACAAGCTCTGAAATTTGGAACCAAAGTTCAGAATGATTTCGGTTCAATTGGGTTTTTTTTAGCTTCTGAAATGTCGCAGAAAAATAGTTATAGTGAAAATGCCATGATGACCCATTTGGAGCAACAAAACCCTAGAATCCAAAGCTCTAAGACCAAATGTTATGAAACCAGCTCACAAAAAGATAGAAAATATAGATCAACACCTTATAATTCAGCCTCTTCGAGGGGGAAACCTCCTTTACATTACACAAATGAACAATTCTTGGATGATACAAATGATAAGACCTCCTTTCATTTATATAGGAGTATAAGGGAGTCATAACATAATCAGAGCCGACTAAACAATATATTAAGGGCACAATAATAACAATAGTGGGCTTCTATGGGGCACAATAATAACAATATGGGGGCTACATGGGCACAACAATATAATAAGGGGGTTGTACTAATAACAATAAGGGGTTACAATATAACAAAATCAAACAATAAATTTGGAGATCTTGTAGTACTACAATACTCAATGAAAAATTGCCTACATTTGCATCACATTTACATATTCATCGAAACCATAAATTTATTTATGTTACAGAGTTAACACCTTTAGAGGAGAGATTAGTGGCACCAAGAATGACCTTTGCACAAATAAGTAAACTTGGCTACAAAAATCACAAATAGGATCGGCAAACACAGTTGTAAATGTTCTTTCCAATTTGAACAAAGTACAAATAACCTTGCCTAGAAAAATTGATGAATGTATGAAAGTTGCAATTATGCTAAAGAGAAAAATGGAGTACATGAATGCTTATTTGTCTCGAAATGTTTGACCAAAGAAAGTGTTAAATGTTTTGCATGGCTTGTGTAACACCACTCTCTGCAAAAATGAACAAATAGTAATCAACAATGAATGGAAAAAACATTTTGATCAAAGTAAACAAAACCATGACAACAATACTCCAACAATAAATCAGCTAGATTCACCAAATGCTAACAATTATCTAGAGATGGAATCAGAAACACTTGTACATGGCTACTCAGACGCCCATTTAATCCATTCTCTTGATAAAAGAATAATACATATCACATCTTATAAATGATTCTAGCCATTGGGTGTTTTCCAAGATAATTTATCTGAAGATTTTAACTTATTGACATTGTTTTATCGCTCTAGTTCACTTGTTGATGTTATGAATCACTTCTTCTATCAACAAATTACACAATGGGAGCTATTGCATGTGTCTGGATATTTCTCAAATGCATACTATGAATATATTTTTCAAAGCAATCTGTATATTGATAAACTAGGTTTCCAACTTGGTCTAGATTTCCATTCACAAAGGAGAGATAAAAGGACACAACTTATTTTAATGACATCAAAAATCGAAACAATATTCAGAAAATACTGCAATCGTCAATTGCATACTAATTTTTTAAAGAAATTCGCACATCTCCTAATTACTTTGAAATCACATGAAAAGACATCTTCGTAATGATATGAAAACTTGGTTCACCAACATTTTTGTCACATTCACTAGTGTTGAGCATATCTAGGATCCATTGGTAGATGCATTAAAAAAAGATCTATCTCTACAACAAATCACATTAATGGTTCTTCTGATAAATTCATTAACACATTGGTCAGTTGTCACCCAGTAGTTTGTACTTGATATTATAGACATAGAGTTTTAGCACTACGTACTTTGATTGCAAAAAACAATGAATTATTTGGACAAGTGCAAGGTTATTTTTTTATTACAAATTTCAAAAGTAGAGGAGAAAAACATGATCATGGATTTCTTTGGATTCAAAATGCATCAATATATCAATATGTTGCACCTTTGTGTATCACCAAAGTTAGTTTTTTCACACCCTTTTCCATTAGATGGTCTTAGATATCATTATAATATGTGATAGACACATTCCTGTAGCTTAACACATCTTTTGGTCTCAGTCGACACTTTTTTCGTAATTTGTGTTCTAAGTGTCATAATGTGTCATTTCAAATATCGTAATTAGAAATAAGTGTTGCTTTGTTTTCGTTTCGAGGTGTGATTTATATCCATGAGTCATGTGTATCCTTCTAGCTTATATTGATAGTTTTCATGTGTGTGATCCAAGTTTGAGTCATGTTTGGATGCATTTCCCCTCTCTTACTCTATTGGTCTCACTCTTAGCCATTATGGAGCACTTCTTGGGCCTTCTGCGCAGTGTAAGTTGTGAAGGCATGAACCATTTTATCAATATATGATATTAACTTATTCATGATTCTCATTGATGCAATTTTTCCCACTAATACTTGTGCATTAAGTCCTCCTTAAAGCCACCTCAAATCAGTGCACATTAAGAACCTTCCACGGACAATCACCTAACCCTTCTTGTTCTTACTAACTCACTACACTAAATTTTGATCTCGTCAGCCTTGCATGACACATAGAACACTCATAGATAAAAACATGGACTCATTCCACCCTCTTGGAGAGGAAAAATATGCATTACAATCACCCTCATATCCTCACAATGCAATGAAAATCCTCCTAGGTAAGGTGGCTTCCTTCCTATGGCATCCCTTAATGAAAAGAGCATTCCAAATGGCCAAGCACCTATTGTTGAGTCAAATTATGGAATCCTATAAGGAAAAGTGCATTCTAAATCAACAATTACCCCTTGTTTAGTCAAACGGTGTTGTCCCTTGAGCTTACTATTCCTCCCAACACAT
>APFE030877702.1:0-11844 GCA_000404065.3 Pinus taeda
GAAGAATGAGCCTATTTGATACCTTTTTGTCTCAAGAAAAACCTTACTACCACTCTTGAACACGACACTTATTCATTCACCTGGGTTGGGAAATCCTTTACCTCATAGTTAACCAAGATCATTTGACATCTTTAGCTGGGTTATGGGAGTCGACTTTGAGTCATTTGTCACCAAACCATCTGTTGTATCGTTATGTGTTCAAGAGGTCTGAAACAAAACATTCAACTGCAAAATACCTATCATTCATTGTGTCATCATTGAGTCAGTCCTTACAGCAACATTTCTTCAACTTGAACTATGATTTCGTGTTGTGGGCTTTCCTGCAACGAGTCGCTTTCTATCGACATCAGCACATTATCTAGAAATTTAACTTAGAAATCGTCAGTACCTTGAGGTCTGCATGCATCAATGGCAGGTTTCTCGCCTTCGACGTCAGTTTTCATCATTGACTTGCGATCGAAGGATTCCATGAAATGTTCAACACCGACTCATTCATTCACATCTCATGGATTGTTCTGGGTACTTTGAGAACCATTGACATTACTGGTGGTCTCTCTCACGCTTGTTAACAGTTTACATCATTGACTGGTAATCAAGTGGTTTCTACCATGTTCGACATCGACTCATTTATTCACATGGCTAGAATCGTACCAATTCGGGAAACAAAAATGAAGACCCTGGATCTAGTTTCCGCCATCCAGGCTGCGAGGAGTTTTGTATTCATTATGTTGTAGACCAATCATAAACAGATGGCTGCGTCCATACTGTGTCTACACGAGTCTATGATTATGATGTATTATGAAATCATTCTTGTACCACAGTAGTTAGTCCAATAGTTAAAGTTTTTGATCTGAGTATGGGAATGCCTACCTCAGTATGATATGATATTATACATGTATTTTGTGTTGAAAACTACAGGTTCCAACCGGGCTCTCCGCAAGATGATCCTCGAAATGATAAAGTACTTCACCCTTCCTATATGAATTAACACCCTTATCTATTACAGGCTTCGTACTTTAGGGGGCAATCTGTTACACTGAAATTTGTCACCTTGACTATCTGCAGTTATATGGCCCCATCAATAGCCATATTGTCCTCTTTGTCAAGCCCCATACCTCTGCCCTTCATGTCAAAACTTCAAAATGGAGAAAGTCACTTGAAAACATGTTTATCTCTGGGTACGCAGGTTCTCTCTACCTTGCCTGCGTGTACGCACCCCAAATACATTAGACCTGCGTAGTAATACGCTCTGTAAGCTAAAGTTAGGGTGCGTACCCCTGTAAAGGTTAAAAGGCGCAAGTTTCATCTTTAAAAAGTTACTTGTGGTCACTTCTAGAGCCTTCTAGAAGAGTTTTTGACGTGTATTGAGCGCCTCCAGATGGTTCATGCACCCTATGATAGAGGAGCTTATCCCATCAAGAGAGGAGCTACCCCATCCAAAAGAGGGAGTATCCCATTGATGTTGGAACTGCCTCTTCTAGAATACTATAAATACAGGCATTGGGCCAAAGGAGGGAGAGGTTGAAAGCTGAACATTCTAAAGGGTAAATGCTGCTGGAATTAGGACTTTCATTTGTTGACTTGTGAGGAGAGATCACTATCCTTCCTTGTTGCCATAGTGGGAGTGGGTGAGCTTGTCAAAGTAGAGGAAATCTCTTGCTGGACCCCGGGAGGAGCTTGCACAACACCAAGGCTCAGGTTGTAATGGTTCCTTTGATTATTTAATACAAATAAGTCCATTCTTCTCAATGATTTGTTAATGAATTATTTCATGTATTCCTTTGTCAATATGATAGATATGCTTTATTTTATGATGAATATTCAGATGCTATGTAATCGTTTGCTTTGTTAGTGTATGCAGGTCTGAAAGTGAAGGAGGAGCTCATCTGGATCAGCAAGGCTGGACTGCTACAACAAGCGTGGGACCTAAGGTAAGATCGAAAACATTTGAATTCTCATAGAATGGTGTCTATCTAGAGAGGGATAGCTCTTGTTTGGTTTGTTTGTCATTAGAGAGTCTCAGACTCCTAGGAAGGTTGGATTTGTCCGCAAATATAACTCATTCCGTGTGACAGTTAGGCATGTGGAAGGATTAGTAAGGAGGCTTGAAACTATAGTAACATAAATACTTAAACATGTGGTTATTCAACCTATGAAGACTCAGTTTTGAATTCTTGGACCATTGTAGCCTAACATCTTTGAAGAGTAGTTTTTAATGTTATTTGTGGAATCTTGAGAATCCATTGAAGACATTTTGAAGCTTCCTTAGGAATATTTTTGAACTGTAGTTGGAGTAGCCTTTGAGGACAGTTGGGACTATATATATCTTGAAGAGAAGCATTACCAAAGCTTTATTGAACATACCTTGATGTTTGGAGGGAAGATCCATTGAGGAGAGTGGTGGTTGTTTTTTGACGCAGGCTAGACAGTTGGAGCATTGAAAAACATTTTGAAGCACTTGGAGGATTGTTTGGTGTATACCTTATTGAAGACAACATGATGCACTGTTGAAGGCCCTTATGATGTAACCTTGGGGAAAGTGTCTAGGTGACATGAAGAGGAATGGTGACACATTCTGAGAAGACAAAGTTCAATTCTTCAAGATAATTTTAATAATTATTCATGGCTCCCAATATCTTCTACAATGAGCCCTATAAGATAGCAGTCCTCAAGAAGACTAGGTTGGAGCTTGTACCAAAGATAAGGTTGGAGCCCTAGAGGTTAGTGTCTCAAAGTATCACTATCGGAGCCTTGGGAATATAGGGCTGGAGCCTCGTAAAGTGTAAGTCGGTGCTTTGCAAAATACAAGTTGGAGCCTAGTGGATTGAAGATTGGTGTCTTCATCTAGTGTTGGAGCCCTAATTATTATTGTACTTGATTAATTGTAAAGAGGATTTTTTTCCTCGTCATTGATTAATAAAATTAGTATTCCAGGATCTTTCATTTTGTGTTGTAATTTTAAGTGATCCTAACTCTTAAAAATAACAATTGAAGAGAAAGGCTGATTCACCCCCTTTCTCAGTATTTGCAACAATTGGTATCAGAGCCAATTCCTTCACTCAGAGCATAATAACTTGAAGGTATATCCTTAGAACACAAATGGAAAAGTCAAGGAAGAAAGCCTCCAATCCTTCTAAAGATGTCTCTTCTTTAACCATGAAAGTAGAAGATAATCAAATTGGGAAAGCTCCATTGTTCAATGGAAACTTTGATATATGGAAGGAAAGAACGAATAATTTCTTAATGGCTCAAGATTTTGAACTCTGGGAATCAATGATTACTAAAAACAAGATGGAAGAAGAATAGAAGGAATATAATGTAGGAGCAACAAAATCAATCTTGAGTGAGATACCAAATCCTATAAAGGCCAAAGTGTAAAAATTTTCATCAGTAAAAGGTATGTGGGACAAACTTCAATATCTTCACTCAAAAGGAGCATTGACTATGATCTACATTGTCACTCACTGCAAACTTGTTTTCATCTCTCAAAATGATACAAAAGAGAAGAAACATTGCAGCCATCACCCAAACCAAAAAAAAATTCAAAGCTAAATTGGACCCCCTCCATTGGATAGTGATCAAGATAGGCTTCCAATGGTATATGAACTCCTAAAATGGACCCCGGAATAAGAAGATATGTCCTGTTAAAGATGTGGCTTTTGTCACCTTTTGAAAGGAGGAAAGAATCACATATCAGAGGTTTGAGAGAATATTGAAATCACAATCAGAGTTTTCTAAAAGTAGCAGCAGGGGAGGCCAGAGAAAACCAGTGATTAATGATCACTGATATCAAAGGTCGGAGGTTCCTACGATCCCGCATATCGGCGATCACAAATGAAAAAGGTCCAAGGTAGCGATCAGGCATATTGGCGGGGGGAATCGGCAATCGACGATTGTAATAGCGCAAGATCAATGCATCACAATTGGTGATAAAACAAATGAAACCCTTCCAAAGTTTCAATTGTGATTAAAAGTGCTCGGATTTAAGTCGATAATAGAAATCACCGAGAAAGGGCCGAAAACATTTAATAAAGGAAATTAGCGCAAAACCAAGGGCAAATGGGACTTTTTCTCTCTCTGCAGGAGGCCACATGGCATAATATTATTGGATCAGATAAAGACACGGCAGCACTGACATTAGCATTATGTGGCAGTGTGGAGGACACATGGCATGTAGATCTGGCATTTTCAAGGGTCCAAAGAGGGCATATCCGGGTGACATGTGCCACCACTCAAGAAGTTCCATGTGGCAGTGATGATGTCATCAATCAACAATCGATGATCAGGGGT
Organism: Pinus taeda; assembly: GCA_000404065.3. Classification (NCBI taxonomy): domain Eukaryota; kingdom Viridiplantae; phylum Streptophyta; class Pinopsida; order Pinales; family Pinaceae; genus Pinus; species Pinus taeda. The sequence continues at coordinate 4,291 of APFE030877702.1, forward strand.
GGTAGCATATTGTGCATCATGAGTAGTTCGCCAATAGTGAACCTCCAGTTGGAAATTGGCTTGGATAAGGGAGCTAGACGATGGTCATGGGAAGAGCGAAGAACCAAGAGCTGAAGAGGACAAGTGATACTACATATCACCAATTGCAAGTGTTAAAGGGAGCAAACAAAGGTGATATTACGAAATGGCTGATTGCAATATCCTGCGTGGGCCCAATAAGCATTCGACGGTCGCAAGAAATAGAGGGTACAAACTCTCCCTCATCCTTTTTTCAAGTGGGCCGGACTGCATCACACATCGGAGATCGCAATTTTGGGGAGGAGGCAATGAAGATGAGCATTAGAAACCCCCAATCTGCGGGATTCTATGTAACAAAGGAAAAAGGCTCCTAGACGTGAGCCCAAAGGCTGTAGCACCCAAGGACTAAAAGCCTGGTTATAGCCCTCGGTCACATGAAGCAAAAAGGGCTAAAGTAGATCGAAATGTACTGTCTCGTAAGGACTTTTAATGGGAAATCTTGATGCGATAACTCTGCGATAAAGTAATCCAAGAATTTAAAGGCGTGGTGGGTTGGAAGCTGAGCCATTTAAAAAAAGAGATGCAACATTCAAAATTGGCATGGGATGACCCAATAAGGTCCATTGTGACATGAAACCAGGGTTGACACTGATAGAGTAAATGAAGATATTGAAGCTCATGAGGACTTGATGATCCATCATGGTGCTCCATCCCAGGGGAAGACGAAGTACCACCTAGGTGACCCCTGCTTCTGTAATGTGGCATTAAACTGATAGTTGACTGCTCCTAGTTCTAGATAAGAAATCATTCAAGAAGTAAAGGCAGAAGTGACGAGACTTGATTGGGTGTCCAGAAGGCTAGACCATGGGCAAGCAACAATCTAAGAAAAGGAAATCCCAGGGATGGACATGGAGAGATTTTGTTGGTGTTTCCATCCAATTGTTGAATCATTTTGTTATCTTATAATGTGTCGCCATTTAATAAATAAATTAATATTTTGTAGCCATCTTTGGGGCCACAAAGCTATCCGTGGCCAAGATAGTGAGTTGATCTAACAATTGAGTCTTGGATGAAGATATTTCGTTGTAATTACTATTCAATGCTGCCGTCTCCAGATAAATAGTGGGAAGAAACACTTCACAAAGGTTCAAAATCCTAAAGAAAGAACTACATGTTATTTTCAAGACTGTATGCGTTTATGAAATGTGTCTTTCAGAATAATAAGGAAATGGTGGTGATTCATCCTTCGAATACTACAATATGTTACACCCCTATTTAAGTTCCATTATCTTCATGTTCCCTCTCTGATTTCAGGTAATCGTAGCTACTAGAAATGTTTCATACGTTATTACAGATTCATTTGTATTGACTTGTTAATGCATGTGCCTGTATGGATGTTTGAGATTATATCTTTAAAATTGTGCTCCATCAATCATCACAATCCTCTTTCATCCATTATGTCTACCTATAAATCAGATAAGTGTAGAATTCTTGATGCTTAAAGATCTATGTGATGAGTATAGAATTCTTGATGCTTCAATCTCTATGTGATCAATTATTCTATCTCCTTATCTTATTTCATTTCTCTACGAAATATTATTAAAATGTAGGTCCATGAACTACTCAGCCTCCACTAGTTTATACATATAGTTATGTGAGTTGTATATGTGAAGAAGTACCATAAATACATGGGTTATGCCTTTAGATGAATGAACCAACCCATGTTTTTTAATATATATATATATATATATATATATATATATATATATATATATATATATATATATATATATATATATATATATATATATATAGATATATATATATATATATATATATAAAGACATATGTACAAAAATATATATGATGTCTCCATCTTCCTGAGAATCATATGAGACACAAAAAATCTAGATGTTCCAGGCACTGGTCTCGTAAGAAATTTCAGATTGTCTTTGGAAGCAACAACATCTTTCGGTACCATTGTCGGGAAACTTATCGAAGGATTTTTCCCCTGGGATACAACAAATTAAGTACTCTTTGTGTTGGTGAGCAAAGATGTTTTGATTGCATCCTCATCACCTTAGTGACTTTGCAAATCCATTATCATTTATCATCCTAGCTTTTGGAAAGCCTCACACTCATTCAGATACCTCTCAGCAGAAAACCTCATCTATATCTAAACCAGAGAAATTATATTTCAGGAGAGTTTGGAAGGAGAAAACTCCTACTACCTATGCTACTCGCTCATCATTCTTTGAAGCTTCCTCATCCAGCTCCCAAACCGCTATAATTCACTGCTCATAATTTACTCCTAAGATCCTTACATACCCCACTCTCAGTCTAGCCACTCCAATCACTATGGTTTTGGCTCAAGTTCCTCCAGAAAATCTCAACCCCCCTCCATTAATTCATATGGTTGTTCCAGGTTTTTTACTGAATAAATATTCCCCTCTTGATTTAGCTCAACTCCTAAGTGTTATGCCTTAGGACTACCTAAAGATTTTGCCTAGGTTCAATGGGGAGGATGAAAACACTACACAAAGACACATTGAAACCTTTTGTGCTTTTGCTAAGAATCTAAACGTAGAACAACTAGATGTGGTCCTGAGAATCTTTGTACAATCCCTTGATGGAGAAGCCAGAAAATGATTTAAAGCTCTATCTAATGCCTCCATCACTACCTGGAGGAACTCAAAAACTCTTTCGCACAAAAATGGGGTGAAAAGAAAAATCATGAGTATGTCCTCATAGAGTTCAATGTTAGAAGGAAGAAGCCAAAAGAGGATATTGCAGAATTCATAAAAAGGTTCAATAAGCAGTGTAATAACTTTCCTGATGAGATAAAGCCTCCTCAAGTTTCTGCTCACGTGGTATTTGTCGAAGCCTTTGAATCTGAATTTGGTTTTACCCTAAGAGAAAGGAAATATCGTAGTTTGGATCAACTCCAAGTTGATGCTCTTGAGGTAGAATAAAATTTCACTTCGACAGGGAAGTCAAGAGGTAAGGATGAACCTACCAATAAGAAAAGGGTGAAAGAAGAAACATCCTCCTATGGTCAAGCTAAAGAATCACCAGATCCAAAGTGGGAAGAAATGGATAAACTCATCAAGAGTTTATCGCATAAGGTGGGGAAAATTGAGCTCAAGAACAAGAGTCCCCCAAAACATAATGCTCAGGGTAAAAACCAAGGTTATAACCCACAATACAGAAGACCACCATTACAGATACTTCAAAGGGAAAGAAAAGATCAACTCTATTAGATCCCTCCTCCTCTATATTTGGAAGATGATCCCGATGAACAACCATCAAATACACATGAGATGCAGGGAAACTTGTATTCCTATTTCTCTGAAGAAGAACATGAGAACATGGCTTATTAGGAGACAAGGAAGGATAGAGAAGAAGTAGAAAATGAGGAGGACATAAGTGATTATTGTAAACAATTTGTGGATTTCATGCAAGAATAGCTACATTGAAGGTGTGATCTAAGATCTTCACGGAAGAGTTTAAGGGAACCAAAACAACAAGAGGCAACTTCTCCCCAAGATATTTCCCCAGTGCCAAATAAAGGGAAAGGTAAGCTCAATATTGACTCATCCAAGGTAAACAACTACTCAAATAAGGAATGTAATAGCTCTAAGGTACACACAGAAGAGAAGGAACCTGTTATGGTAAAAAATACCAATGATAAGGAAGGAGAAGCAGAGCTAGGAGGTGTATAAAAAGGCCAACCTGCATTCAATATTCAGAAGGAACTCAAAAAGGTAAATATTCTTGTTCCTCTAATTGAACTTCTAAAGAATCCCACTTATAAATCCCAAGTCTCTCAGTTCATGCTTCCATCCACCTCAATACCAACATGTGACTGTTTAAACCTTTAAGAAGAAAGGCTAATGGTTGTTTTTGGGCCTCATGTTGAAGAACTTGATCCTTCTACTACACCCTTCTATGTGACCTTGGTAATTCATGACCTTTTATTGCATGACTGCATGTTGGACTCTGGAGCCTGATATAACCTCATGCCCTTAGCAGTGATGGAACAACTTGGTGCGCAAATCACCAAGCCTTACAAGGACCTATACTCCTTTGACTCTAATAGGGTCAAATGCTTGGGAATGATAAAATATCTGGTGGTAAACCTCACTTAGATCCCTGTGAAGAGAATAGTGATGGACATAGTAGTGGTAGATATTCCCCCTCGGTTCGGCATGCTCCTATGTAGGTCTTGGGGTTCCAAGGTGGGGGGCTCTATCAAACTAGATCTAATTTATGCCACTATTCCTACTTTTGGAGGCGAAGAGAGGAGGTTGTACAGAGAATCTAGATTTCTAAAAATTGTGACCCCACCTAAAGGTTCTAAAAATTCACCAGTGTATGGAAAAGAAAACGAACTCTCCTTCTTGTTCCTAGAAGAAAATGAGACCATTTTAGAAGAAACACCAGCACATCTAACGATTCAGTTAGAACACCTGCACACAAATGAAAACAAAGTGTCAAAATTATACTTTGATAGAGCAAATTCCAAAGAGGGAAATGGAGCAAGTGTGTTGTATAGGCTCTAGTGCCTCCTTCCTTCTCCTATTTTGTCATATTTGTAAATCCTTCAATCCTATCCCAAGTTGTTCTTAAGGGGGGATGTTAGGATATTCCGACACATAGGAATAGTTAAGTATAACTTGGTCTAGTTAAGAGTTAGGTAAAGTGTGTTTCTTTACTATGTACATTTGTAACTTACAATCCGATGGTCACGATATGTAGTGATCCGACGGTTCATTCTCTCCTCGCTATTACCGACACTTGATCCGTGGCTTGACACCCGATTGGTCCATGAATTCTATTTAAAGTGCATGGAGGGTCATTTGTAGGTTAACCATTCACGAGAGAAGCTTATGTAAATTTTCATTCTTTTATTAATAAATTGCTTGAAGTGGTTGCGTTGGCTCAGGCCGTGGACTGTTTCCCTCTTTGAGGGTTTTAACCACATCAAAATAGTGGTGTATTGATCTGTGATCTATTTGTGAGCGGTTTCCTTTTGGTGTTCTGTCTAAGGAACTTACCCTATAAATTCCTACATGGTATCAGAGCTATTTGAGGGCCACGTCCGTTGGTGATCCAAATCTGAAGCCGGTTGAACTGCATCCGACTACCATCTCCTAGATCTGTTGTTTCTGACTGCTTTCGGGCCGAGAGGACTGCTCTGTTGTGTTGGGAGCATCTGTTCCAGTGAGGAACCCCTTTCGTTTCACGCGAAAAAGTTTCCAGTAGCCCTAGCTGTGTCATTTTTTAGATCTGGAGGTATACAATGTTTATTTGCAGTTTACTGTTATTTTCTCTCTGTTTATTTCGGTTTCGGTTTATTTAGCTCCTTTTATTACCAGATCTATACCTTTCATTTCTGCGTATGCTCTTTGCCCTGCGACTCTATGTGATCTAGGCAAATCAGAAACAGAAAGGAAGGATTTTTCTCATGCGTATGCTCTTTTCCCTGCACCTTAGTGCAATCTCGGAAAATCAGAAACATTGAGGAAAATATTTAGTTTCTGGGTAAAGCTAACTTTAAGCCGTAAGGCTTGTTTTTTTTGTATGTCCGTGTTGAGTTTTGTGTTTTTGTTTTGTAGGGAGAAAAAGAGCTTTCTCAAGCAAGCACGCAATCCAAAGCATCCGTGACCAAAAGAAAACAAAGCCCTCTCTCTCTCTCTCTCTCTCTCACAAACTTTTTGTACAGCTCACTTGGTTCAAAGCTAATTTATGAGAGTAGAGGTCTTGGGTTCAAATCTCCTTTTTTGTTGAAAAGGGAGCGTTTTTTTTCATTTCTGCACATTCCCGCACTTTGTCGGCGCCTTCATCAATGTTTTTTAAAAAAGCCATAACTTCTTCATCCGGAAACCGCTTTCAGAGCCGTTTTTTTTTAACCAACCTAATTTTTCGAGTTCTTTCCATTGGAACACTTAATTTCAGCATATATAGCTTTAGTTTCTGTTAAAATGGAAAGTCCATGACAAGTTATTCTTGACAGCACCAACTACTTCCAATGGTGGTCCTACATTGTGGATTTACTTAGAAGTAAAGGTCTTTACCGAATAGCCTTAGGCCAAGAAACCAAGCTGAAAGATGAAGAGAAAGCAGCCAAATGGGAAAATAGGCAAGATCAAGCACGTGGGTTGATAGGGATGTCTATCTCTCATGATCTTAGATTCCATATTGTAGAACTTGATGCTCCTGATGAAGCAATGAAGCATATTACTAAAGTTTTTGGTATAAAAAATGAACTTAGATCCCATCAACTTGAAAATGAGTTGCTTACATTGGACCCCAATAATTTTTCTTGCATTGAAGATTTCTTGTCCAAGTTCAAGACCATTAGACTTCTCTTGGAAGGTTTTAAGGTTAAGAAAGAATATAGTGCACTTATCTATTGCATTCTTACTAAGTTGGGACCAGCCTACTCTGTGTTTGATTCCACCTTCCATTCTACAAGAGAAGCCTTCATTTCTCAAGGACATGACTACAAGCCCCCTTCTTTTGATTCTTTTTGTGATTCTTTAATAAGAGAACAAGAAAAACTCTTACACCTTGGTCTTCTTAATCTTGGAAACTCTTCTAAGAAAGCGTTAACCGTCCAGCAGCAACCAAACTCAAAGAATCCTAAGAAGTCATATCCTAAAAAGAATGGTCCTAAACCAAACAAGGGTCCTAAGCAATTTCAGCCTCAAAATGAAAAATCATTTCACCAGAGTAATAAGGCAAGTAAAAACAAAGGGGAGAAGGCTAATAGACATTGCAACTTTTGTAATCGAGATGGCCACTTAGAATGTAAATGCTTTAAGAAGATGGAAGCCTTGAAAGCAGCAATGAAGAAGCATAACATCCATTTGGAGCACTCTTCAAATTCATCTTCAGGAATGGCACTTTCTGCATGTGGTTGTCAAGCATTTTGGTTTGGATATGCAATAAATGTATCTTCTTCCTCTCATTCTCATGAGTGGCTCATTCATTCTGGAGCTTCTTATCACATGGCAAAAAATAAAGCCATGTTTTCTTCTTTAAATGATTGTAACACCAAAAATATATATGTTGGTGATGATAGATCTCTTTGTGTTGTAGGGACTGGAACTGTTCATATAGACAATGGTCAATTTAATGATGTATTATGTGTTCCAACCTTATCCTACAACCTTCTATCTGTATATCAAATAACTCATTCAGGTGAAGGTAAAATCGTTGAATTTTCACCTCACGATGTTGTAATCAAGGACCTAAAGGATCCTAGCCAGATTTTAGCCACTGGCATTGTTGATGATTATACAAGGTTGTATAAGTTTCACAACTTTGGGTCATCAAATATTCCTTCAGTATTTGTTGCTCATAATGATGAAGTGAGCAAACTTTGGCATGAGCGATTTGGTCACTTAAACTATCGCTCCCTTCAGCATCTATGTAAAGAAAATATGGTGACAGGTCTTCCTATGGTATCTTGCAGAGATGGTGTTTGTTCTGGATGTGTACTCGGAAAACATTATCGGGACAGTTTTGAAA
>APFE030877702.1:14634-55069 GCA_000404065.3 Pinus taeda
GTATTGATCTATGATCTATTTGTGAGCGGTGTCCTTTTGGTGTTCTGTCTAAGGAACTTACCCTGTAAATTCCTACATAAACTCACAATACTTCAACAACTGTACCTCTTCTCCTTTTGCTTGCAAACTCTTCCTCCTTCTCGCAGTAAATCTTCTTCCCTTTAGCCTTTCCTGGCTCTGCTACCAAATGATGAAAGGAGATTTTGGGGTAAGGCCAAAACCCCTTTCATTTACAATTTTCGATCCTGAGGCCTGTGGGTTATGGGCCCACAAACCTATCGGAAGTGTTCATTTGAGGCTTTAAGCCTTTAAATCGGGACCACAACACTTTATTATATTTTCCTTTGAAAACCTGGAACCATTCATTCTTTCAGAATACAAAGGAATACATGGGAAAACCCCCAGCCGAACCATAAACTGAATCTCAAAACTTATACATCTGCAACAATAATTATCAGTGGGTCTGCTCCTCCTTCACTTTTCAGCTGTGCTACTCCTTTGATCTCCGATCTCTGATCAGCGAGATCTTCGCCATCCATTACATCCTCCAATCCAGCAACTATTGTTTAATCGGCATTCCATCATGCTGTCCATTCACTCTTCATCTCTGCGGTTAAATCGCGATCGTCGATCTTGAGCTTCGATTCAATGATTGTTGATTCAATCGATCAACAGACTTGCTCGATAGTCCTCCACTATAGATCTACACTTAATGGATCCAATGGTTGTCAGAGATTTTGGGTAGAAAACAAGCACGAGGATTAATTGCCCGAAAAGTGGTTTCCTCTCTCCTCCTTGCTGCTACGTGTCCTCTGCTAAGTGGAATCGGGTGCCAACCTGAATTACCACTTACCACTTGCAACCTCGCCTAAAATACCACTTTATGTTGCGAAACCACTCCCTCGTGACTTAAATTTCGCGCTCTTCTGCTTTGCGCCATTGGATGGTTCTCATTCCTTTCGGCCTACGTCGTTGATCTTTTGCTATTTGATGGCTCTCTACACTTAACATGGTTTTTGCCATACTCTGGTTTAAACACGACATGGTGGGTTTATTATTGGATTGCCATCGATCTTTTAAGTGATTGAGGTCGATCAACAATCTACTAACACTGGACTTCAAGCCATTAACACATATATACACAGATAACTCAAAAGGCATTATTACATAAACACATATGGAATCCACACAACACGCATCTATTCATTATACAATATTGAATACAGACTAAGGCATTTCAGCCTTAGAGACAAGTTCCCCTCTTGACTACATCAAATCTATCTACTACTCTTGGTCCCTTACTCTGTATGTCTTATGATATATATAGAACACATAGGTTCATCATTTATAGAAATATTGGATCGGATCACTGAAAGGATCTAATCAATCCTCTCCTTGATCTCCTCTAACAAAAGCACCTAAATCTTGCTATATGCATACATATGGCAGATTACATTAAATTAAGTCCATCTAATTAGCTTTGTTTTAAACAGATTTTCCTTGGTTTTGCTCCGATGGTCCATGTCCTCGTGTTCTCCGCTTTGGATTCCTCTTTTGTTTAAGGGGGGTCAGATGCTCTTGCATCACTCTCTCTCCTATATTTAAAGTTTCAGTTATCTATGATTTATAGGATTCATTATTTACTAACTCGGTCAAGGGAATTGATATCTTCAATTTTTCTATTTCAGTTTTGAGGTTGAAAGGGATCTGAGCTTCGTTTGTTTGGATGAGATCTTCCTTAACAAATGTAGTCAATGTGTTTTATCTTATTTCTTAGTACTAGGAAATTCAGTCTATGTTTCAGCTTTTTTGCTTTGATTTGTGTTGTTTGGATTGATTTCAGTAATTGTTTAAGTTTGAGTTTTAGTAGAGGTTATATCTACAATTTTTGGGGTAGAAGTCTCTGGTGTTCCCCTAGGGAGGATTTGTAAAATTTTAGTGACATGAGCTTCTGTTATCTTTTTAGTTTGGGTCTGGATTGATCTTTTAGTGGGAGCTTCATTGTTCCTTTTACTTCTTAAGCTTTACCGTTTGTGAACCTCATATATATCTCACTCATAACCCCGTTTAAAGCAAAGGACTCACTAGATTCTAATTGCAATTGTTGCAGCATGTACAAATCCTATTCTTCTTAAGTAAGAAAAACAAGATCTTCATTTTTTATTCCTAACAAGTTGATTTGGGTGTCATCCTCTCCTTCATGGCTCTGTGAATCCTCAACATAGTTTTCCTAGAAGGGAGGCCTAATCTATTGATTTGGTATAGAATTCTTTCTAGTGTTAGGATTCTTCCTAAAGTTGGGGTTTCTTATTGGGGGTGGTTGTTGATTATCCCACAGAGTTTTTCTTTCCATGTTTTCTAATCTATCCATTATTCTCTCTACACTCTTTGCTAAACTATATATTTTCTCATCAGAAGTGGAAGTTTCCTCTTTAATTACAACTCTCTTTTCATTTCTAATTTTTTCTTTCTTAGCTAATAGGCTGGCCTCTATACTCACACCATTACTTTTCATTTGTTCTAATGTTTCAGGGTTTCTTTCCCTTAACTAGTGTGACATGTCAATGTCAAAACCATCAGGGAATTTTATTAATGCTAGGTTAGGTGGAGGCTTAATATTAACAAGGATTGCATTGTAGATGCTATTGAACCTAGTACAATAATCCTTAACTAACTCATTAGGAGCTCTTCAAATGTTATCATATTCAGAAAGTATTTGTAGGGGGTTTTTATTTCTCTTCCATCCATCAATAAATAATCTATGAAAAGCAGCTAAGTCTGCAATATGATTGGCAGGTAAAGCTTTGAACCATTTCTTAACATCCCCAATTAATGTTTGGGCAAACAACCTCATTTGCACATCTGATTTATCTATCTCATGAAGCTCAAAATAGTCAATCATTTTGTTCACACGCTGTTGGGCAGTGTACTAACCATTAGCATCAAACAAAAATATTTTGCTATGATAATCTTGGGGCATGGCATGGAGTTGTCCAGGTAAAACTAGAGGTGCATATCAGTCTGCCATGGCTGAGATTCTTGTTTGACTTGGGGGTAAAGTAGTCGTGCTTGAGGAAGGGCTTGAACTGGATGGAGATGAACTAGATGAGGATGAAGTGCTTGGCTGATGAATAACTAGTTTAGGGGAATGGACTGTGGTGGTTACTATAGGTGAAGTTGTGGCAAACGAAGCCGTATTTACAATGATTGAAGATTGTACAAAAAATTTAGATGCAGTAGTAGTAAGGGAAGCTAGTTCAACAGATTGTTGAAGGTAAGTATCATCTATATGGCTTATCAATGTGGAGGTTAAAGCTTCTAACTTGTCAAAAGTGTCCAAGACAAATTTATCTAAATCTGGATGCATAGGCACCATTTTTCTTTTAGTAAGTTGAATAAAATCAGGGTCTAACACAGTTTCATGAATGGCATTCTCAGATTTAGTTCTAAATAATGAGAGGTCAAATGAAAAATCAAAAGGAATTTCCTCTAAAATTGACAACTCCTCAGGGAGTGAATTTGCTTTGATTAACTAGCTACTACTTGCCTGAGTTTCTACATTTTTTGATTTTCTTAAAATCCTGTTTGGGTCATCAACTATATCAGTAGGGTTTGGATCTGAGTTTTCCCTGGTATAGTGAGTCTTCTTAGGAGCCATAATTTTAACTTTTTAATTGTTTTTATAAATCTTTTCAAGAACAACTTATAAAAATGACCTTAAGGGGCTCAAGATGAAATTTAAGGTTTCCTTAAAGTTTTATTTGACTGAGGATCGAGTCCCCAGTATGGTCACCAATAATGTTACCACTCCAAAATTTCTTCTAAGCTGTCAAAAAAAAGAAATAATAGAGGTAACCACAAACTAACTTTGGAGATCAGGATCTAGCCTTCCTAATCTCAGAGAGGGCTCTCTCTTTTTTATTTAACTTTGTTTAGTTATTTGATTTTAGGCTAGTTGTGACTGTGCTTGGGTTTTTGATTTGAATTTGGGTGGTGGGATCACTTACTTAGATGAAAAGGGTTGTATTTTACCATTGGGCTATAGGGTAAAATGTCAGACAAACAGGACTGGATTAAGTTCTAAAAACAGTGTCTACAGGGCAAGATAGAGGAGTTACCACAGAACTCAAAGGCTTGATGGCAAAATGGTTTCCAATTGGATCCAGGGCACAATTAAGGGTTCCCTATGCAGGATTATGAAGAGAAGTTAAAGAGGTCAACTGGGATGGGAGAGAAATTAAGGGTTCTTAAATCTGGATATCAGAGGAAAACATATAAATGACTAACTGTGCAAAATAGAATGTACTTAAACAAATTCTGAGTTAAATTTCCAGTTAATTAATTCAAATTTAGATAACATTTAAGATTATGAAACACATAAGAAAGTAACAAAATGAGACAAAGAAGATACTTCACTGCAATAGCTCATCTCCTGAATCCTGTAGTGAAATCTTTTTATTACTTGCTCCAGTTTGTTGACTTGAAAATTGGTACAATAACCCTTAGGTTTAAGATCAAAATAAATCTATAAATATATAGCAATCCAAACTCAATACTTCGGATTATGAAGTATTTATACAAAAATAATTTACAAAATATCTCAAACTACATTGACAACTAATCTAGGAAAAAGAAATATCTTGATGCAAGAACATAGAGACAACCATTGAACTATTGTTTGATGTCCCTGTTATTTAGGTTCTGTTGGCTTTTAATCTTTGATCTTTTTCCCTTTAATCTACATTTTTGTTTTGTCTTCACATTGGATGCTCTATTTACTTATGAGGTTTCATCTGATACACTTTCATCTGTTTGTCTTTCAATTGTATTTATTTTACCATGAATGCTCTGTCACCTGGTTTTACTTTTAGCTTTTATTGGAAATGTTACTCACTCTTTCATGCTTCTATGTTTTTAGTAGGAATTATTTTTACTAAAAGACACATGTAGAATACAAAATGGTTCTTGGAGAGTAGTTTGTAAAAATATTTTTTTGGGCTGGTGAAAATGATTTCATCTCTGTTATAACATTTACTATGTAAATTGATTCCTTCTGCTCTGTGATAATTGTCTTTTCCTTCTGAATAAAGCCTTTTGAATAAATTTCCTTACAAATCTTGGAGTAAACTGGATTTGGAACTAGTATGAAGATTGTTTATCCAAGCTCTTGTTCTGCTAATCACCTGTAAAATAAAAAAATCATCAATAAAGCATAGGTCTATGAGGGAGGCAATCAATGGCTTTATCGAACTAAGATGTTTGTGGATGGAGTCCAGACTATGTTTGGGAGGTAATGAACAGTCAAATTTGGTTGTAGAGGCTTAGGGTGGAGCAGGAAGGCTTAGGTAGCTTTCACAATGCAAATGAGCGAAAAGAGTCAAAATGGTTTTTTTTGGCCTTTAAATGGGTAACAGTTAGATTTGGCGTGGAATTTCATAAATGAACAGTGAGTGGTTTTGACTTTAGGTGAGGAGGCGGTTTCGGGGGCCATCACACTGTTCTTGGAAAGTAGGCAGTATTTCCTTGAGAGCACACTAGTTCGCCTGGAGGCCCAAGAAAAACTGCAAATCTCGCATGCTCTCAGGCTGGTAAAGATCGGAAAGGGAGTCCGCACGATATGGACGTGCTCTGTCAGATCTAGGGGTGAAAGTTCTAATGGATATCATGTGGTGAAGCTGCATGGAGAGAATAGGGGCAGAGATTTGTGGGGCCTGGGGGTTAATTACAATTGATTTGTAATTAATTTAATGAATAAAGCGGGGATTAAATATAATGCGTGGATTAATGGAGTGGGACCAGGGTTGTATGTAGTGGAGGTTTTTTAAACGCACCAAGGGTGGTGGGTTAAAAGGTTTATGTCAGGGAAATATGACATGGTGGAGTTAAGTAAATAATATCGGGGGGAACAAAACTTAGGATAAAGGGGCTTTATGGGTTTTTTATGGGTATTTAGGGAAATTATTAAGGGGGAAAGTGGTTTTTTAAATGGGGAATGGGTTTCACACTAGGGAAAAGGGGTTTTGGGTAGGGAAACAACCTTTGGAGGGTAATTTGCTAGGGAAATGTTTGAAACCAAGGGGTAAGGGTCAAAATGGAGGGAAAAGGGTATATTCATAAGAAATGATGGGATAATGGGGAAATTAGTAAGTATGTAATGGGGGGTGAAATGGAATGATGGGAAGTTATTTAGATTAGATTGTGAACATCCTTTCACTTTCATAACTACTCCTGCACACTGAAACATAGGATTAAGCATGATAAATGTGCTTTTGCTTTAATAACCCTGTACTTCTGCAACCTTTCTTGTGCCTACCCTTTACTTACCCTAATACTTTTTCTTCACTTTATTGTGTGCATTTAAACTAGCAAACCCTTTCTTTCCTTTTTCTTTTGAAAAGAAAACCATGTAATTATAACCTTATATCTTCCAATGGCTCAGATTAAGCTATTGAGCACATTTTATTTCTCTACCTAACTACTGATTTTCCAAGATTAAACAGTTTGGCTAGATCTTTATTCTCTATCTATAAACATGAAATTTAAAGCATGAACTAGTAATGATTAAACATTTTGACTATCATGGGTTGTGGCATTTATGACAAGCTACACACAACCATTATTTTGCATAGTAAAGTAAAAAGTCGTGGCACTTGAATTTGCACACTTTCATGATCTATTTTTGTTTGAGGTTCATATTTTTTCACTTTTTTTTATCTTTTGTTATTCTTTTTGTCGTTTTATATTTCTTTTAGAACATACCCTCTTTACATTTTTAATTTTTAATATGGAAAACATTTTGCAGAAAACAAAAGTATGTACAATATTACAAGACTAATTATAGCCGATTAAAAATTATGAATCCTATTATTATAGTACCCTAATAGTGGCTCCACATGGGGATGGAATTTGCTGGTGAAATTTCAATAACTTAAGATCAATAGCCTTTGAATTGTGACTGCAGTTACCCTGTAAACTGTTCTTCTGTGATTTCTTCCTTATTCATATTTATGATGGTGAAACCTTCAAACCTCAGGGCTTTCTCTCTGGTCTTCAACTTCAAAAGATCACCATCTAATCCAATCTAAACTTTGCAATGTTATGTACAATGAGTAAAGTAAAGTGAACTATTGTTAATCTATGGAAAAATAATGCTTCACCATTCTACCATTGACAGGTCCTCCTAGTAGATCTGATCCATCTATCTCTCTCAAGAAAAAAGCATTGTTACCTCTGTAACCATAAATGACATAAGGGCCTTGCCATAAGAAGTCAAATTTGCCATGTTTTCCCTTGTCTTCTCTTCTTGAATCCCACTTAAGAACTTTATTGCATATGTAAAAATCATCAGCTTTGGTATTTTTATCAAATACCTTTTTGATTTTGTCCTGGATTACTTGTGATTTTACATATACTTCTTCTCTGGTCTGTTGCAAGTGTATGGTCTGATTTATCCTTCTCTGGATATCATTTGGTTCCACCTATAATTCTTGGATGATCTTCATCACTAGAACTCCCAAAGAGGATGGAAAAACAACATCCATCCCATATACTAACTTATAGGGAGATGTACCAATGGACTTTTCGGTAGTTATTCTATCTGCCCATAAGGAATTGACCAACATTTTGTTCCATGTCATTTTGTTGTCTTCCAGTAATTTCTTAATCATATTGACTGAACAAATTCTTTAGTTCTTTTTAGTGTTCTGAATAATTCCACCAAATGATCAAATATTCATTTTTTTTCTTGAAGTAAAAAAGTTCAGTATGTTCCTTAAGAGCCTCTTCCAGAAGGGCTTTCGCTTCTTCTGTAAATGTACCAGTAGAAACGTATAATTTCTCCGAACTGAGGTTTATTTTTTATCAAATAAAAGCGTAACCCAAGGAGAAATTTCTCACCTGTGCTATTTCGAATATATCCAGGTATCCGTTTGTTCGGTATAAAATAGTAGCTATTTGTTCTTCTACTTTTCAAAGGAGCCGACTGAGATTGTTTGAGCAAGGGTCGACTGATAAGGAGAGGAGAGGGCCGCCATCGAGAGGAGAGGAGAGGATGCTACAGCAGGCTCGACTGTGAAACCCCCCAAACCAATAAGTAAACCCTAACCTTTAGGTGCTCGACTGTTAAGGACCTTTAGGTGCTCAACTGATAAGGACCCTTCAGGGGGCTTGACTGATAAGGACCTTTAGGTGCATCAACTAACTACCAGAAATGCTTGACCAAACTCCAATACCAAGATTGGATCCTGCTGAAGCAATAGTTCCATCTCCGACTTCGATTTCTTTTGCGCCTTAAAAAATCAAGTGGCATTATGAGCATTTCATACCACAATCACTGGCTATGACTTCCTTCTTACTGCTTGCTAGGTACCCACTCAACCAGACATACACTGACATATAAGGACTGATAGAAGGATTTTGTTAGAGGATTATGCAAGTCCATTACCTTGAGGGTAATAGGTAGTGGAGTGGCCAAGGGTGATGTGGTATTTTTTATGGAAGTCTATCATTTTCTTGGACTTAAAATCAGCTGCATTATCAATAATGAGCTTTTTGGGGCATCCAAATCTCGATAGGATATTGTTTTCTAGGAAGGAGATAATGACAGAGTCTGTAGCTTGTCTAGAAGGGATGGCTTCTATCCATTTGGTAAAATAATCAGTGGCTGTCAAAATCCACTTATGCTGGGCTGAGGAGGCTGGGTGTATTTCTCCAATGAAGTCTAATCCCCATTATTGAAATGACATTTTTGTGGAGATTAGTTTGAGAGGTAAAGGTAAAAGATTTCTTTTTCCCTCAAATATCTATCACTTATGATAGAAGGTCACATGTTTCTTAATATCTGCAAATAGGGTGGGCCAGTAAAAACTAGCCCTTAGAATTTTGTCAGTGGTAGTCTTCCAATACAAGTTTCCTCCACAATCTCCTACATGAAATTCTTGCATAATTTTATCAGCTTCATCAATAAGTAGACAATTCAAAAGAATACCACCATTGTCTTTCCAAAACAAAGCATTATCTATGATACGATATCTCAATGACTTCATTTTAAAAAATATAGATTTAGTTCTTGTTAAACCAGGAGGAGCTTGTAAGCTCAGTAATACAAATATGATATTTGCATACCAAGGTAAATCTGTAAAAGGTTCACTGATCTTTGGAGTTTCCATCTCTTCTTGATCATCAAGGGCACCAATGAAATTAATATCTAGGGCCTGACAGTGCAATTCAGCCATGAGTTTGGCTAAACCTTGGCCTTTGATAAGTTTAGTGGGATTTATTTCTCTGTCATATTGCAAAATAGTGGCAAACCATTTGCCTCTCTTTTCTTCAGGCCCATTTTGTGTCAAAATGTCCTTAACTATTGAATTTGGAACATAAGCAATGATGTGAGAATACAAAATATATACTCTAAAATCTTTGATAACCTTTACTAAAGATAGTGCTTGTTTTTCCATTATGTTGTATTCGAGTGTGGCATCTCTTAAGGATTTACTAGAAAAATGAAATTGGTTGTTCATATCCTTGGTCATTCCTTTGCAACAAGACTGCTGCAATAGTGTGTTCTGAAGCAAAAGAAAAAATTATAAAATCTTTCTGAAAATCAGGACTTATAAGGGCTGGAGGTTTGGTTAGGGCTTCCTTGATGGCTTCAAAGGACTGTTTGGCCTCCACTATCCATTTAAGTGCTAAATATTTTCTTAACATGTTATTTAGTTCTCTAATCAATTATGTTAAATTTGAAATGAATCTCCTAAGAAAATTAATTTTTCCTAAAAATGACTGCAATTCTCTGATGTTTCTAGGATGGTTGATGGTCAAGATTGCCTCTATTCTAGTAGGATCTATTCTAATTCCATATTTGGGTATTTTATGTCCCAATAGTTTTCCTTCTTCTAGACCAAAGAGTGTCTTTTTGGGATTAAGGAAATACCAAATTTCCCGCATTTAATGAAAACTCTTCTCAGGTGATCTATGTGTTCATTATCAGATTTAGAAAATATTTTGATGTCATCTTGGTATACTACTAAGAAATCATGGATATCCTTGACAAAAGTTATATCCATAGCTCTTTGAAATGTTGCTCCTGTGTTCATTAATCCAAAAGGCATCTTCAAATACATGAAGATACCCCAAGGAGTAGTAAATGTAGTTTTGGCTTGGTTTTCTAGTTGAACTAAGATCTAGTTATATCCAGAAAATCCATCAAGAAGTGAAATTATGGATGAGCCTACTACCCTTTGAAGGATATGGTCCATTTTTGGTAGAGGATAGTTGTCTTTTAATGATACCTTGTTTAAATTTTTGAAATCAATACAAAGTCTGATTTCTCTAGTTTTCTTCCTAGTAGTGACTAAGTT
Source organism: Pinus taeda (assembly GCA_000404065.3). Taxonomy (NCBI): domain Eukaryota; kingdom Viridiplantae; phylum Streptophyta; class Pinopsida; order Pinales; family Pinaceae; genus Pinus; species Pinus taeda. The sequence goes on from APFE030877702.1 coordinate 24,993, forward strand.
TGTAACCCAATATGAGTATCTAATGGGATCTATAATTTAGGCATCACACATTATTTTAACTTCTTTCTCAATAGATGGCATAAGAACTGGACTAATTCTCCTAAGTTTCTATTTAAAAAGCTTATGATCCTCTTTGATAGGTATCTTGTGCTGAATTATGTTGGTGTCATAAGATTTTAGGTCTTTGTAACACCATGAAAATACATCTTGAAACTATTTAAACAAATTTATGTATTTAACCTTTTCATCTGGAGGCAAGGCTTTTGATAATTTAATGAGTTTAGGTTTTTTTTCAATTCCTATGTTACATTCTTCTATATTTGCTCTCAAAGGCTCCATTTTCAGCTTCCTAGCTACATCATTGGAATCAAGCAAATCTTCTAAGGGGACTAATCCCTTAGGCAAAAAATTATTTTTAAGATTAAGAATTTCAGGATCATCATTCATTATTTCCTCTATTTCTACATTTTCTAAGTTATCTACTTCTAATTTAGTGAAATTAGTGGGTTTACCTATTTCTAAAATATTTACATCTATGTCACTATCTATGTCATTGTCTAGTGTATAGTCTGTATCTATATTACAATTCTGAAACTCACCTTCAGCATTCATGAAGTTATAAATTTCGGAATCATGTGAGAAAATTTGCCAATACTTCAAATTGTCTGGTATGACAGGCCTATGTCTCACTTCTATAGTGTACTGATTGTTGGGTTGAAAGGGAAATTTGTAGGTACTAGCCAAAATAGCCAGACTGTGGGCTTGCATATTCTATTTTCTAGGAATGGCAGCAAAATTTGTTTCCAGAAGGTATTTGATCAAATCTAGGATAGTATCTCTATATTGACTCAGTCTAGGATTGTTTACAGAGTATTCACCATTAATTTTTTTAATAATCAATTCTGAGTCTCCAAGTATAGAAACTCTCTTGGCACCAAGTTTTCTAACCAGTTGTAATCCTAAGATCAGAGCTTCATAGTCTGCCATGTTATTTGTGCATTTAAAATTTAACCTAAATGCACAACCTTTGGCATGATTATTCTCCATATTGTGGATCCACACTCCTACACCAGCCCCTAACCTATTCACAGATCCATCAAAATCCAAATGCCACAGGGACTCATGAAAAACGTTTTCACTGTCATCTGTTTTGTATTTCAGTTCCTCAGTTGTGATTTCCTTTTTGTCATGGTTTGCATTGTACAATATGAAAGAGTCCATATCAGAATGCATGGAGTATATAGGGAATTTTTGTGGTTTTTCTGCACTGCTCACCATGTATTTCATCACTCAACATGTATTTCATCAAGGTATCTCTATACAATTTTCTTTGTTGGCCAAAAACATATATGGTGGCATATGACATGTCTAACTGCAAGGATCGCTGCAATTTTTCTCCCCATGAGCGAGATAATAGCATTCCATATTTGGGTGGGATTTCTGCAACTACTATGTCCATCACAATACTCTTTACTGGGCACTGGACTAGAGTTACACATAAATCCTTGATCAAACCAAGGCATTTAACTTGGCTAGAGTCAAAGGAAAACAAGTCCTTATATGGTCTGGTAATATCTAAGTTTAGTCTCTCCATGATTGCTTTTGGCATCAAGTTATGGGATGCCCCTGAGTCTAACATAGCATTATGTAATATTTTGTCATGAATGTTTATGCTAATCTAGAATGGAGGGATTCCCCCTTGCTGATGAGTACCATTCACCTCAGGGCCAAACAATAATTCAGGTTGATCATCATCCAAATAGACATCATCTCCCTCTCCTATATTTAAAGTTTCAGTTATCTGTGATCTACATGATTCATTCTTTACTAACTCGGTCAAGGGAACCGATATCTTCAATTTTGCTATTTTAGTTTTGAGGTTGAAAGGGAATTGAGATTTGTTTGGTTGGATGAGATCTTCCTTAACAAATGTAGTCTGTGTGTTTTTATCTTGTTTCTCAGTACTAGGCAATTTAGTTTGTGTTTCAGCTGTTTTTCTTTGACTTGTGCTGTTTGGATTGATTTCAGTAATTGTTTTAGTTTAAGTTTCAGTAGAGGTTATATCTACAATTTTTGGGGTAGAAGTCTCTAGTGTTCCCCTAGGGAGGATTTGAAAAACTTTAGTGACAGGAGCTTCTATTATCTTTTTATTTAGGTCTGGATTGATCATTTAGTGGGAGCTTCATTGTTATTTTTACTTCTTAAGCTATACTATTTGTGAACCTCATATATAGCTGACTCATAACCCTGTTTAAAGTCAAAGGACTCACCAAATTCTAATTACAATTGTTGCAGCATGTACAACTCTTGTTCTTCTTGAGTAAGAAAAACAACATCTTCATTTTTTATTCCTAACAAATTTATTTGGGTTTCATGCTCTCCTTTATGGCTCTATGAACCCTCAACATAGTTTTCTTGGAAGGGAGGCCTAATCTGCTGATCTGGTATAACATTCTTTCCAGCGTTAAGATTCTTCCTAAAGTTAAGGTTTCTTATTGGGGGTGGTTTTTGATTCTCCCACTAAGTTTTTCTTTCCATGTTTTCTAATCTATCCAGTATTCTCTCTACACTCTTTGCTAAATTATCTATTTTCCCATCATTAGTGGAAGTTTCCTCTTTAATTACAACTCTCTTTTCATTTCTCATTCAGGCTTTCTTGGCTAATAGGTTGGCCTCTACACTCACAACATTACTTTGCATTTGTTCTAATGTTTCAGGGTTTCTTTCCCTTAATTGGTATGACATGTCAACGTCAAAACCATCAGGGAATTTGATTAATGCTAGGTCAGGTGGAGGCTTAATATTAGCAGGGATTGCATTGTAGATGCTATTGAACCTAGTACAATAATACTCAATTGACTCATTAGGAGCTCTTCTAATGTTATCATATTCAGAAAGTATTTTTAGGGAGTTCTTCTTTCTCTCCCATCTATCAATGTATAATCTATGAAAAGCAGCTAAGTTTGCAATATGATTGGCAGGTAAAGCTTTGAACCATTTCTTAACATCCCCAATTAATGTTTAGGTAAATAACCTCATTTGGAAATCTGATTCATCTATCTCATGTAACTCAAAATAGTCAGTCATTTTGTTCACATGTTGTGGGGTAGTGTACTGACCAGTAGCATCAAACAAAAAGATTTTTCTTTGATAATCTTGGGGCATGGCATGGAGTTGTCTAGGTAAAACTAGAGGTGCATATCGGTCTTCCATGGCTAAGATTCTAGTTTGACTTGGGGTAAAGTAGTGGTGCTTGAGGAAGGGCTTGAACTGGATGGAGATGAACTAGATGAGGATGAGGTGCTTGGCTGATGAATAACTGGTTTAGGGGAATGAACTATGGTGGTTACTATAGGTGAAGTTCTGGTAAATGAAGGTGTATATACAATGATTGAAGATTGTGCAGAAATTTTAGATGTAGCAACAATAAGGGTAGCTAGTTCAATGAATTTCTGAAGGTAAGCATCATCTATATGGCTTATCAATGTGGAGGTTAAATATTCTAACTTGTCAAAAGTGTCCAAGACAAATTTATCTAAATCTGGATGGATAGGCACCCTTTTTGTTTCAATAATTTGAATAAAATCAGGGTCTAACACAGTTTCATGAATGACATTCTCAGATTTAGTTCTAAATATTGAGAGGTCAAATGACAAATCAAAAGGAATTTCCTCTAAAATTGACAACTCCTCAGGGAGTGAATTTTCTTTGACTAATTGGCTACTACTTGCCTGAGTTTCTACGTTTTTTGGTTTTCTTAAAATCCTATATGGGTCATCAACTATATCCGCAGGGTTTGAATCTGGGTTTTCCCTGGTATAGTGAGTCTTCTTGGGAGCCATAATTTTAACTTTTTAATCGTTTTTATGAAAATTTTCAAGAACAACTTATAAAAATGACCTTAAGGGGCTCAAGATGAAATTTAAGGTTTCCTTAAAGTTTTATTTGACTAAGGATCGAGTCCCCAATATGGTTGCCAATAATGTTATCACTCCAAAATTTATTCTAAGCTGCTAGAAAAAGAAATGATAGAGGTAACCACAAACGAACTTTGGAGATTAGGATCTAGCCTTCCTAATCTTAGAGAGGGTTATCTCTTTTTTATTTAACTTTGTTTAGTTATTTGATTTTAGGCTAGTTGTGACTGTGCTTGGGTTTTTGATTTGAATTTGGGTGGTGGGATCACTTACTTAGATGAAAAGGGTTGTCTTTTACCATTGGGCTATGGGGTCAAATGTCAAACAAACAAGACTGGATTAAGTTCTAAAAACAGTGTCTATAGGGCAAGATAGAGGAGTTACTACAAATCTCAAAGGCTTGATGGTGAAATGGTTTCCAATTGGATCCAGGGAGTAATGAAGGGTTCCCTAGGCTAGATTATGAAGAGAAGTGAAAGAGGTCAACTATGATGGGAGAGAAATTAAGGGTTATCAAACCCGGATATTAGAGGAAAACATATAAATGATTAACTGTGCAAAATAGAGTGTACTTAAACAAATTCTGAGTTAAATTTCCAGTTAATTCATTCAAATTTAGATAAAATTTAAGTTTATGAAACACATAAGAAAGTAAAAAAATCAGACAAAGAAGATACTTCACTGCAATAGCTCATCTCATGAATACTTGTAATCTTTTTATTACTTGCTCCAGTCTGTTGACTTGAAATTTGGTACAATAACCCTTAGTTTTAAGATCAAAATAACTCTACAAATGTATAGCAATCCAAACTCAATACTTTGAATTATGAAGTATTTATACAAAAAGAATTTACAAAATATCTCAAGTTGCATTGAGAACTACTCTAAGAAAAAGAAATATCTTCATGCAAGAAGATAGAGTCAACTAATAAACTGTTGTTTGTTGTCCCTGTTATTTAGGTTCTGCTGGATTTTAATCTTTGATCTTTTGTCCTTTAATCTGCTTTGTTGTTTGGTCTTCACATTAGATGCTCTATTTACTTATGAGATTTCATCTGATGCACTTTCATCTGTTTGTCTTTCAACTGTATTTCTTTTACCATGAATGCTCTCTCACCTGGTTTTACTTTTACCTTTTACTATAAATCTTACTCACTCCTTCATGCTTCTGTGTTTTTAGTAAAAATGATTTTTACTAAAAGACGCATGTAGAATACAAAATTTTGGTTGGAGAGTAGTTTGTAAGAATCTTTTGTTGGGCTGGTGAAAATGGTTTCATCTTTGTTTTAACATTTACTGTGTAAGTTTTTTCCTTCTGCTCTGTGATAATTGTCTTTTCATTTTGAATAAAGCCTTTTGAATACATTTTCTTGTGAATCTTGGAGTAAACAAGTTTTAGAGCTAGTATCAAAACTATTTATCCAAGCTCTCATTCTGCTAATCACCTACAAAATAAAACAATCATTAATAATGCATAGGTCTGCGGGGAAGGAAGTAAATGGTTTTATCGAACTGAGATGTCTATGGATGGAGTCCGGACTCTGTTTGGGAGGTAATGAGCAGTCAAATTTGGTTGTAGAGGCTCAGGGTGGAGCACGAAGGCTTAGGTAGCTTGCATAGTGCAAATGAGTGAAAAGAGTCAAAATGGGCTTTTTTTGGCCTTTAAACAAGTAATAGTTAGATTTGGTGCATAATTTCATAAATGAATAGTGAGTGGTTTTGGCTTTAGGCAGGGAGGCAGTTTTAGGGGCCATCGCACCACTTTTGGCAGTCGGGCGATATTTCCTTGAGAGCATGTGAGTTCGCCTGCAGCTACCATGTAGCCGAAAAGGGCTCGAGCAAAACCGTGAATCTCGCGTGCTCTCGGGCTGGTGAAGATTGGAAAGGGAGTCTGCACGATATGGATGCACGCCGTCAGATATGGGGGTGAAAGATCTAACGGTTGTCACGTGGTGAAGTTGCACGGGGAGAATAGGGGTCGAGATTTGCGGGGCCCAGGGGTTAATTACAATTGATTTGTAATTAATTTAATGAATAAAGCGGGGATTAAATATAATGCGTGGGTTAATGGAGTGGGATTGGGGTTGTATGGAGCGGAGGTTTTTTAACCACACCAAGGGTGGTGGGTTAAAAGGTTTTGTGTCGGGGAAATATGACATGGCGGAGTCAATTAAGTAATATGGAGGGGGGGAACAAAACTTAGGATAAAGGGTCTGTATGGGTTTTTTATGGGTATTTAGGGAAATTATTAAGGGGGAGAGTGATTTTTTGAATGGGGAATGGGTTTCACAATAGGGAAAAAGGGATTTGGCTAGGGAAATAACCTTTGGAGGGTAATTTTCTAGGGAAATGTGTGAAACCAAGGGGTAAGGGTCAAAATGGAGGGAAAAGGGTATATTCATAAGAAATGATGGGATAATGGGGAAATTAGTAAGTATGTAATGGGGGGTGAAATGAAATGAGGGGAAGTTATTTAAATTAGATTGTGAACATCCTTTCACTTTCATAATTTCTCCTGCACATTGAAACATAGGATTAAGCATGATAAATGTGCTTTTTCTTTAACAACCTTGTACTTCTGCAACCTTTCTTGTACTTACCCTTTACTTACCCTAACATTTTTTCTTAACTTTATTGGGTGCATTTAAATTAGCAAACCCTTTCTTTCCTTTTTCTTTTGAAAAAAAACTATGTAATTCTAACCTTATATCTTCCAATGGCTCAAATTAAGTTCTTGAGCACATTTTATTTCTCTACCTAACTATTGATCTGCCAAGATTAAACAGTTTGGATAGATATTTATTCTCTATCTATAAACATGAAATTTAAAGCATGAACTAGTCAAGATTAAATAGTTTGACTATCATGGATCATGGAATTTATGACAAGTTGCACATAACCATTATTTTGCACAGTAAAGTAAAAAGTTAGTGGCACTTGAATTTGCACACTTTCATGATCTATTTTTTTTGGGGGTTCATAATTTTTTCACTTTTCTTATTCTTTTTGTCTTCTGATATTTCTTTTAGGACATACCCTCTTTACATTTTTTAATTTTTAATATGGAAAATATTTTGTATAAAGCACATGTTTGTGCAATATTACAAGAATAATTATAGCCAATTCAAAATTATGAATCCTATTATTATAGGACCCTAACAAGACTCAGTTTGAAAAATTGAAATGGGCGATTTTGGACTATCTACTATCTCAGGAAAAAACATAGTTGAAAATCGTTCTTGATTTTATGAGGGTTAGGTAGAAAATATGAATGATGATGTTAATAATTCTAGGGCATTTCATTTGAAGTCATGATCTCCATAATACTTTGATCAGTTGGAAACGTATAGTCAAAAAGACCAAGAAGTGAAACCGACTCTAATTAAAGTAAATAATAATAATAATAATCATTGATCGCATTCACTTGGTAAATATCAAAAGACGAAGGGTTGGAAAATGATTGAACTTCCCGATAAGCCAATTCAAACAGGTTCAAAGGCATCTCATTTCCATAGGAGGTTAATTTAGAGTCTAAAGGCACTATCCACAGATCATAATATTCCATAGTGCTTGATGTAATCATATTAACCTTGGCAAGATTAGAAGGAAAATTAAATGGAGGGAGCACAAAGGTTCCCATCAGTGATGATTCTTTGAGTAGACCAACACCAATATCCTCATAAAGAGTATTCATTTTTTTGACGAAAGGTATCATAACAGTAGAGTTAGGGTATGAAGTGTAGTAAGATACTTGGTATACTTTGATAATTTTCCCTTTGTGAGGAAATTGTATCATTTGAAAAAGTGATGAGACCATTGTTGATTTAATGTAGCTTCAACTTCGACCAAGTAAAAGGTTGTAATCGAATTGAGCATCAAAAACTTCAACTTTGATCACGACTATTTTACCCTCTAGCCCTATGGGCAGATCATTTAGGATTCCATAAGGACGAAAACCTCTTCCATCAAAGGATTTAAGTGTGGTAGGTGACTGATTAATGGTGGGAGAACCTAAAGTTTTCAAACAAGAAATTGATATAATACATGTAGAAGCTCCTTGTCAACAACTGTGTGAAACGCTCGTATGGTTTTAACAAAAATGGGAACTTGGAATGCTAGTTGTTGAGGGAATCTTAGGATATGACTCTCAAGGTCAAAGATAATTAGGTAAAAATCTTGCGGATCAATAGGTCCTATGGCTGACAATAAAAAATTTCACTGTGCTGGGCATGTTTACAGCACCTCCAGAGCTGACATTGTGGAAGGAGACAAAGTCAGGTCTTCAACAATGTTGTAATTTTTTACAGCTCTAACATGTGGGTTGAAAGATGATTTTCGAATTACACCTTTATGAGGGAGTCAGATCATCATGTCAAGATTTGGTTTCTTGATTTGTAATGGTTCAAAAGGAGGAGGAGGAATTGAATTGGAAGGTTGACCAGATGAACTACCCTTGTTTCCATTATCATCAGGACCCTTAGACCCATAATATTTTGATCTCGTAGCTACCATAACTTGTTGCGAAGACATCATCATGATATATTGCGATGTGGAAGAAGAAGATGTGTTATGAGAAACAATTTTCTATCTTGAGAAGGAAATGGATCCTTCAAAACAACGGGAGTTTGAGAACCATTAATGAATTTGGCAACCTCTACCTGATGTGGGAATTCCTTCGTATAGTGATCCTCATTGAAAAAAAAGCAATGATAACGAGGTTTTCATTTCTTGTTAGTAGGTTCAGTTTTAGTGGGTTTCTCTTTCCAAGAAGCATTTTGTTTCAATTTACCTTTCCCCTTCTTTTTACCTCTGGTTGACTGACTCTTGCCACTTGATGATTCTGTGGCATTAATTTTGGAAATAACTTCTAGAGAAAGGTTTTCAGAGGGTGAATCTTATATGGCCAAAGTCTGAGTACTTTTAGAATTTTTTTCCCCTTATAATGTTGGCTAACAAAACCTATTATACCATCAATGACGTTATATTCTGTAGGAGACGTAATTATTGGATCACCTGGATGGTGTGGTAAATTCAAGATTTTCTCATACAAGTTGCCAGATTGAGTGTAGACTAATTCTAAATACTGGGCATGAGAAATTACCTGCTATTCCATAATGACACCTACCTTAATAACATCCTCAATAATAATGGGAAGAAGTGAAATTGTAAACCATTAAGATAAAATTTGATTTGGAATAAAAACTTTGACCAACCAATGTCTATGTCTCCATTCATGTATATGATCATAAATATGAGTCAATTTTGATTGTTTTACAGAATTCAATAGTTCAATACCAGTATCATATCGAATTGGTAACTAGAAATGGGTTAAAAACATTGTTGCTAAAGAGTTAAAGTTACGGAAAGAGGTGTGAGGTAGCTCAATTTACCATTTGGCTACCGAACTGGTTAAAGTTCATTGGAAAAGGCGAAGATGGATGGAATCATCGGGTAAAGAATTTGATGCACACCAGAGATGATATGTCATCACATGATTGGATGGGGCTTATCTTGATTTTCCTTCAAATCTGGGTATATCACTCGGTAACTTGGTAGGAATTGTTGGCCAATAAGGATAATAATAAATGGGATTGTTTGTTAAGCGAGATAAATCGGATAAATCTAGGGTTGCAATAAACAGTAACTGTCAGTTAGGGTCTCGCAATAAATTTTGATAACCTTGCGGGTTAAGACCAACCCATGGAGGAGGAAACCCATGATATCTTGGAATAGTCTATGTAGTTGGAATTAGAATTCCACCAGGGTAACCAGGGTGAAACATACGAGATTGAGGTTGAATAGGGACTTAATAAGTATGACCAAGTTGTGGTTGACTCTGGAAAGGTTGAGCTTGAGCCATTTGACTTAAGTAATATTTCCCCTGCACAGGTTGAACTTGATCAAATTGAATTTGAACATGTGTTATAGCACCATTTACCACTCTTGGTAGATCTGATGCTTTAATTATGGAATAGGGAAACCCTTCCTTCCAGACTTGGTCCAAAATATAAAAAACAGTGGTTTATTCCCTATACGCTACTTTTCTCTGTGATAAGAGCATGTACACACAGGTCAACATATATCTAACCCCTGTACATATGTTAAAACACTTAAGAAAATTAAATTTCCTTAATTTCGGGTGGAGGTCACGGGTTTTACTTATTACTCACCTCCTATTTCCTGTGGCCCAACTGTTTCCCAACTGAAAAAACTAATTTGGAGAGGTATAAATAAACCTCCATGGGAAGGCCTTAAGGTAGAAAGGATGAGATATTGATACTATAGTGAGATTATCCTTAATCAAGTCTAAAGAATGCCTGCACCTCCTGCACTCCCCAAAGCTTCAAGAAACCCTTGTTTCCTTGATTATAGATATCCCCAATCTTGCTTGAGATATGCTTATATTGGTGATGGAGGAACATTGCGGAAGGCCGGGAAAGGGCAGATCCGGAGGACGGTTCTGCTTGGAGCTAGAGAAGGACTCAGGTCATATTTCTCCACCTTATTTATAGCTTACTTCAATAAAAAGGAATGTTGTTCTGTTTTCGATATGAAATGTGTTTATGCATCAAAATTATGTTGTAATTCATTTATGGATCTTATATTGATGTATAATTATTCATTCATTTATATGATTTAAAGTTAACATCATGTATATGCTTTATGTTTCTACTGTCGTGTATGTTCCATTTGAATAATTTTTAGGTTTCAAGAAAATTGGGAGAAGCTGAGGGTTTGCACCCTGTGGGATCTACCCAAACAAAGGACATCCGGGTAAGGGCACTCTTACACGATTTAGTAGAATAAGATTTTTGATGATTGTTTGAGCATTTCTTGTTGAGGTTCACCCTCTACTCTGTTGGGGTTCTCAACCCAAAGCACTAGGGTGATTTCACTCGTAACAGAATTTGTGACTCCACTGGGGATATCAATCTTGTTATTCCTAGTTTATGTTGTTTGTTCTCAATCAGGGTCAATTTCTTGATTTCTTGCTTTTATAGTATTGTTTGATCCATTAGTATCCCAGGCATCGAGTCTAATCTTCTTGATCAAACATTGATTTTTTTTTCCTAATAAAGATTTGTATACGTTGTTTTCTTTAAGGTAGACTCGTGTATACATGATTTTCCTATATTAGAAACACATGTGCATGCTTCTGTGTCTTTACACTGTTGCGTATGCAATATTTTAGATTGTTTTTTCAAATCTTTCTGCCCAGTTAGGTCTTCAGCCTGGCGGTTTATGTTGTTTTATGGTCATCTACTATTTGGAGAATCCATTTTTCCTGAAGGCTTTATTTTTCAAAAATATCCCTCACTGAAAAAATTTGGCATAGGATTTCTTCTTAAGAAAGTTTGTAGTTTGTATCTTAGGTTCAAGGCTTCGTTCTGAAGTTCTTGGTTGTTCTGGTCTTCCAGAACATAAATTTGTTTTCAATTTCATTTCTAACCTAGATTTCAAATCCCTTGCTTTGCTTTCCCTTGTTTGGTGGCCTTTTTGCTTTTCTTGCTTTTTGAGAGTCTTTTTGACAAATTTGAAATTACTTATTTCTTAACCTTTTTGATAGTTTGTCGAAATCTTTTGCTGCTGCTTGGGTCATTTGGTACAAGTTTGTAGTCTTTCTTGTTCAAGTTTTATTCATTTTTGAGTTTATAACTTGTGAGATTGAAAGACTCCTTCTGCCTACTTATTGATCTTCCAAGTTTTAGTAGTACTTTCGTGACCTCAAAAAGTTGTTTTGTTACCTTTAAAATAAAAATCTAAAAAAAAAACTTTGTTTTTGTTTTTCTCTTTCCAAGTTTTTGGTTTTCAATTTCTTTTGTTTTAGTGTTGAAAAGTGAATGAGATCTTTTGCAATTTGTTCCACTTGCTTTGAAGAGAGATTTGTGTTCAAATTTTTTTCCCTCTTCATCCTAAGTTGGCTTATTGTCTCTATAAAGAGTTGCATTTGCTTATGAGCGTTGTTTAGGATCTTGCATCATCATTGCAATTTGCATTAGGTTAGTTTGGATTTTAAGGCATTCTTAGATTTTTTAGTTTTTGGGTGTGTGTGGATTGTTTCAGAAAAGAAAAGAAAAATATTTTGCTTATATATAAGTTTTCGTAGAACCCAAGTAGAGATCACTCTTCATCAAAGAAAATGACTGCATTCATATAGTTAGTTTTCTATTGATTTCTTTTGCATCATAAAAACATCATCAGTTTCACTCTCGTAGTTCTCTCTAACTTAAAGAATAACTATATAAAATCAAGCGATTAATAAAATGAACCCAAACTTTTATTGTTGTCATTAAACAAACACCAAAAAGTTTAGGTTCATTAGGGCCTTGGATTAGGTGAGTGGAGAGTTAAATCTCTAAGGCCGCTCAAATTACAAAACATAGAAGTTGAATAAAGAGCGAAACCCAATATCATTAGAGAGACTAGGAAAGCTCCATGACTGGGATTTAAGCACGAGGGGGAGTGAAGAAAAGCAAGAGAGATACCCCCTCTCCAAATTGTTGGATCCCGCCGCACGATTTTTTCGCCCGACTTTTGATACGAGTTGGTATCCATAGTTTCCTTTCCTAAGGATTGCATAGGTGGCTGCGGAGGGGAATCCCGTGGCACCTAAGGCTGATGTTGCATCACATTCAGTAGTACTTCTGGAGGGTACCCTTGTGAAGCTTGGGTGCTTGCATCGGCAAAGGCTGTTGTCTAGAGGTCAGCGTAACTGCCTCTGATACCTTCGCTAGTATGCCTCGGGTGTAATTACCCTAGTCTATTTTCGGAAGGCCCTTGATTTTGGCTTTCTTGTATTTTGGTGTCTGGTACTAATCACCCAGAGCGAAAATACTTGAAATTTGTTTGATTTCTTGTATCTTTAGGGGCTTTTAGAGAGTGCTCTTTACTCCTAGTTGGCCTAGCTTTACAAATTTTTTTCGAGTCTTTAAGTAGATTTATTAAAAATAATTCAAAGTGGCTGATCGACTAGCTCGTTGGTCTAGGAGACTTTGTTGGCTATCAACTATGAGCCCGAGCCTTCTCCTTGAAGGCATAGGACCAATACTGCCAGTGGTTTTCAACCAGTGGCAGCAGGTGCATCGGAGATTTATCCTCCAGTTTGAGTCATTAATTCGCAAGATAGACCTGGTACAAGTAAAGAGTTAGAGAGGAACACTCCAGTTATTTATTGAGTCCTCTTTCAGTCAGAAGATAACATCGAGGTCAAAGAGTTTTTAGAGTCTATTGCGGCTCCTAATTCTCCTCTTCCTCCAGATCATCTAGACATTTTATTATGCATCAGAACTCCGACCAATAGGCCTTCGAGCCGAGGTTTACATCAATCTATTCCTTCGATGACCACTGCTAGAAGCATGGCATCCACGACAAGTGCTATGAGTATTTATACTCCTGCATCTGTACAAGGAGGAGGAACAATTTCTATATCTTCTGTTACTCCTAGCACTTATATATTTGGTTCTACTTCCATTCCATCATTGAGTGGAAATTATCAAGCTGTTTCCTCTAGCATTGGTTTTTTCCTTTTTGGAATGCTGACCAGCATGATTCCTTTGGTTCCATTGAGTATTCCATTAGCTGCCTCGACATCCATGGCGATTGGATCAACTTATTTTTAGGGTTTCCTGTTTAGGGGTGGTCATATACCACATTCCAAACCAACTATGGGATCCATGCCTTTTTCCTTTTCAGGTCAAGGTTATAATCCATTTCAAAGTTGGACAAACCTTGTAGTCAGTGGGTTAGGATTTGGGAATCAATATTATTTCAGCCAATAGGAGAATATGCCATATTCTTCTGTCAATTCTTTTCAAAACATTTCTCCCTATGCTAATGCATGGAATTCTTATCAGGGGCTTTCTGCTCCTTTTAACACTTCTTTAGGGGGTAACTTTACTAGTTATAGAGGATTTTCAGCAGGAATTATTCAAACTCTGAATTTTGCTGGATCACAAGGGGCTCCTTATGGTTTAGTTAAGAATACGAATTACTTCAAGCAACCTGGTGCCTTCACAAATCCAGGTCACTCTTTTCAGAATGTTGGGAGTTCCGCCTACACCGGGTGGAATCCTCAGGGTCTGCCATGACTCCCTTTTCTGGCAACTTTAAACTTTCCGTATCTCACTAAATTGACTAATGATCCGATTAGTTATAACCTGGTTTGGCCTCCGGTCCCAACCAAACTTCCCTCCGATATCCAAAAATTCAAGGGGAAGACAGGTGAAGATCCGGGTGACCGCATAACCACCTTCCACTTATGGTGTTCATCCAACTCCCTATTATATGATTCAATCAGGTTGATATTATTTCAACGTACCCTAACTAGAAATGTGGCTAAGTGGTACATAGAGCTACCAGGGGGCACCTTCACTTCTTTCAGTGATTTGGCTACTATCTTTTTGAATAATTTTCAATTTCCTGTCCGATATGATGCCATAACTGAGCTTATGGATAATTTCCAATAAGATCAGGCGACTCACATTTCTTATCATATTTAGGAATGGAGGAGAAGGAAGAGGCTCATCAAAGCCAATATCCCACAAGAATTCCTTCTCAAATGGTTTCTTAAATCATTACAACTTGAGATCTCTAAGGACATGTCCCTCTCTGGTGTTTTCATTGAAGAGTAGGCTATATTCAGGGGCCAAAAGTTAGAAGTAATCTATTCTCAATCTAGGGTTCTTCCAAACATTCTACCTAAAGCCCCTAGATCCAAGGTGGATATAGCCAAACTGAAGCCAGTTCCCCATGTGGATGGGCTAATCGTATCAATTGATGTAAACACAGTTAACCTGCTAAATCAATTGCGGCAATTGTCTTTACAAACTGCTTCATCTATGCAACCATCACCATCCACATCTACACCTTCTCAACCTATGTCTATAAACTTCATCCAAACTTCTAACCCCAAAGGAAATCAACAATTCGATGGAAAGAAGAAAGGATGAGGAAGGAAGAAGAACCAGGATGGGAAGGGAAATGTGAACAAACTCGACAATGATGTCGTAGAGGGTAAGAAAGAGTCCAAGAAAAAGGTAAAATTCCCATGCAAGTTATGCAATGGGGATCATTTGACTCATCTCTACCCTATGATCCAAGACACTCAGTGCTTATTAGCACAGTAGGGATCTTCTAGCTCCTAGGCTGTTCTCACTAACCCTTTTCCCCAAGGGCAACAATTACTTACTGGCACAAATTCTAATGCTAGTACCTCCGCAGGGGGCAACCAGGAAGGGGAAAATTCATCAAATGTTTATATGATGAGATCACATATCGACGTTGCTATGCAATCATGTGATTATGGTGAATCATAATCATCTAAGGCTAAGTCTGATTTCGATGCCTTAGAGCAGCTCCATATTGAGAGGCCCTCTATTGAGTCTATACCTCGGATGCCAAAAGGCTCTGCGAAGCACTCGACCATTAACCCTAATGCTAGGGCAGCCCAGAACTACTTGATTGTAGAAGATCTAACTTAGAGTCCTTGTGCTATGTTAGTATTAGAGGTACTCCAATCGTGCCCTGCTTAGAGGATTGCTTTTCTCTCGGAAATCGGAGTAGTAGATCCGAAAAATTTCTCTTGTGCTCATTTTTGATATGTCAAACATCAAAAAGAGACTTCCCCATCATATGAATTTCCAGATAAAGTCTACATATCGAAAGACTAACATATTTCGAAAAGTTATAGATGAGGGAGCTTCCACATGTGTGATGTCCATGTCATGTTGGAAGGCCATTGGATCGCCTGAAGTTGTTCCTTCACCGACTCTATTGACAACATTTGATGGACATTCTCATAGGCCACATGGGATTATCCCAACATTTCCCATATGTGTTGGGGGAAAGGTGGTAAATATGGAGGTAGAAATTGTCGATGCGAACCTGGATTACAACCTCCTCTTAGGTAGGAATTGGATGTATGAGATGGATGGCATAGTTTCATCATTATTTCACATCCATTGTTTCCCTAATGAGGGAAGGATTGTAAAAGTTGATTAGATGGATTATTCTCTGGGTAATTCTTATGCATCCTCTGACTCTATTGTTCCATTAGTGGACAATCCTAGACAACCTATTGAGAATTTAGGAGTTGGGATGTATTCTTATTTAATGGATAGTTTTGATCTCCTTGCTCCTTCAGCTAGAATCAATGCTATTTCATCCACGAGGGGACCTTCTTAAAGAGATTTCTTTAGAACTCATTATTTTTCAGACCCTTGGCCTTTACCCTCATCTACCACCACATTAGATAGAGGGAAGGTAGGTGGAATGGCATGTCCTATGTCTGTAGTAGAAATTTCTTATCAGTCTATTGTTAACTTTGTAGACTCCCATCCTACTCCTTTCTCACTAGAGGAGTTAGATGGAGATGTGGCTCTAGCTTGGGCCCTCGATTCAACTTCAACTCAGGATTTTCTTAGATACAGTCTTACCATCTGAGGAAGCAATTCTAGAAGCAATGATGGGTGTCGATAGACCATGGGATGATTTACATCATCGATCATATTTCCTCCCTCATTTGCAAGAAATTGAGTAAGGTTTGTCCAATCCATTTACTAGTGATGTTCATACAATTTTAATCCCTTTGGCACCAGCACAGTTTTCTACCGAATGTAACATGTCTGTTATGTCATGAACTATACCTGTGAAATTCTCTAGGAATCCTAACATAATCGAAAATGTCTTCATCAGAGCTGACTGTTCCCCTGAAGAATTCAAATTTACACCGATCTCTTCAAAGAGTTTCGTGATGTGTTCACTTGGTCTTATGAGGAAATGCTTGGAATAGATCCATCTATAGTCTAGAATGAGATTAAGACATGCGAAAACACTAAACCTATTCATCAAAAACTTCGACCAGTCAATCCTAGAAAAACAACAGCTATTAAAGCTGAAGTTGAAAAGCTACTTAAGGTGGGCTTTATATACCCCATTCCTTTGACTGAATGGGTCTCTAATCCAGTCCCTGTAGATAAAAGGAAAGGAACGATCTGAGTATGTATTGACTTTAGGGACCTAAATAAGGATTTTTCGAAAGGCAATTACCCCACACCCTTTATTGATCAAATTATTGATGAATGTGCAGGTAATGAAATTTTTTCATTCATGGATGGATTCTCTGGTTACAATCAAATTACTATCCATCCAGAAGATCAACACAAGACAACCTTTATTTGTCCTTGGGGTACATTTGCATTAAAAGATATGCTTTTTGGCCTTAAAAATGATGGGGCCACTTTTAAGCAGGCCATGTCTTATGCTTTTCACAACATCAAACACGTTATCGAAGCATATCCAGATGATTTAGCTGCTCATTCTTGAAAGAGAATTGATCATCCTAAACACCTTTGGTTGATCTTTGAACAATTTTGTTTTTATAAACTATGGTTGAATCCAAATAAGTGCGTTTTCACTGTCACATCTGGTCAGTTGTTAGGATTCATTGTATCGACAAAGGGGATTCGTGTTGATCCTGTTCGGATTCTAAGAAACTCTCCTAGGTTGTAGCTCATAGATGTCTGGTAACATATAAATTCAACTATTTTTGCAGGTTTAATGGAGGGAATGATGGTTTGGTTCAAGCCAGATAACCACTTCTACTTTGTTTCACTTCAGACATGCATGAACACCCTCAGACTACAAGGCTTTAGACCACCAATGCTCACAATTTTAGATATTAGGTGAATATGGAGAATACTAACCACATCAACAGATATACAAGACCATGTGATGGCCGGCTACAACTAATAAGAAATCTGTAAATCTAATATATTAATGCAAAGACATGATGACAACTCTCCTGCATTAAATAGAAAGAAACCTGAGTAACCTATTCAGTGATGCATTCAAGATTCTAACATAGAGATAATATGACAGTTATCTAGTGCTAAACATCAAGAAGTTAAGAACACAACATATCAGGCACAACTTGGAATAGAGGAAGATGGATAGTGAGTGGTTAACAACAAAAGAGGCTTGTATTTGCTAAAAATGAAGATGATATGCTACAAGTGACAAAGTGTCTATAGTCTCCAGAAGTTAAACTTTACATCAAATGCCAGCCTTGATTACATCTTACTTCTGGATATTTATAAGTTTACAATACTATGGAACTTGGCCGTTTAGGCATGGAGGGGTCATAATTGACCACCAACTGCATTTAACTACTTGATGGAGTCTCTAAACAAGGTCGTTTGTTTTAGTGGCTGAATCCGATCTATTTAGGTGCTGTGCTATCCTTTAGGTGGTTTCAATGCTCGTACCATTGGAATCCATGACTGATAAAATTAGTTACAGAGTCATGCTATCTCCTTTTCTCCTTTGGCCATGATTTTTGTTAAATATGGTTGTTGGGGGTCTGACTATGACTAATACTGGCAGAGCTATTCATTTCCTTCTTCGGGCAACAAAATGGTCAAAGGATGTGGAATGCATGGATAGGTGGACGATTTGGATGAGCGAGGGGAAGGACCATTAGATCAGGGAAATGAACAGCAGAGATGGCTCGACGGAGGCTGTCGGCTGAGGTGGGAGCGGGGTGTGTTAGGGTCGTTGGATCTTCAGTGGACAGATCAGACGGTCATCGGGCTACGTAGTTGTGCAGGTGTTTAATGGGTGAGGGCATTTTGGTCAAGCAGTATTGGTTTTCATCACATCGCTTTCAGGCGTTAAGCGGTAAAAGCCCGGGGCCGAGCGATTCCATTCATTGATCGACATGTAGCGACGGATGAGAGAGAAAAACCGCTCTCATCGCATGCCATCGCTTGATCAATTTTCCGACGCGATGAAAGCAAAGATCATCAAATCTCAGTAGGGATGATCTGACGGTGGGGAGTGGTAGAGAGGGTTGCCTTTATCAGGCGTGACTGGAACTGTTGGATCAATGAAGTGGTGATCAACGGTGGGGATGCGGCGAGGGGTTTATGAGCGCGTGAGGGCATATGGTAGGGTTTTATGGTTGGTTTGGTGTTTTGCGCTTGAGGCTAAGGTCAAAGGGGGTTACTTTGTTGGGTTTAGGAGGTAAATAGGGAAATAGAGGGTTTAGAGGTGAGCGGGGTGAAGGAAAAAGGAGAAAGTGACCAATGTGAGCCCCTCCTTTGGCTATAACCAAACAGACCATGCTTATTTCTAACCTTAGAAAGTTAGCACTGCATAGCAGAGCTAACAATGGCTCCTTCTGGGGATGGAATCCTCCCTATGAGGTTTCAAGAATGTAGACCATTGCCTTTCATACAAAAATAAGATCAACAATATTTCCTAGTGTTCCATTGGGCATGGAGTCTAATTAATCCTACACTAAAACTTTGTAAAAGAACATATTTACAATGTTGAGGCCTAAAGGCCTTAATTAACATAAATTTTCAAAAACAACCCATTGACCGGGCCATCAAAAATTGTTTCTCCTTCCATACTTTGCAGCATGAAAGTGTTGTTCCCTTGGACCTGAGTAATGACAAAAGGTCCAGTCCACAGAGCATCGAACTTCCCATGATTGCCTTTCTTTTCCTTCAGTGCATCCCACTTAAGAACCATGTCTCCAATTTGAAAATTGTCCATCTTTGCCTTCCTGTCGAAACCTTCCTTGATTCTCTTTTGATGAGCTGCAGACTTTTCAATCAATTGATCCCTAATTTGATGCACTTCAACCAAGTCACTAATCCTTTTTGTCGTGTCGTTTTCCTCATTCTGCTCTTCCTACGAGAACTTGGCCATAGGGAGTGTCAACTAGATTGGGAATACAGCCTCAATGCCATATACCAGCTTCTATGGAGAATTCCCTATGGATTTCTTGGTGGTCACTCTGTCAGCCTACAATGCAAACTTCAGTTTGGAATCCCAGTTCCTTTTGTTGTCCTCCAACAGGTTTTTGATTATCCTTATCGGGCTCTTATTGGATGATTTTGCTAGACTAATACCTTGAGGGAAATAGGGGGTGGAATCCACTAGATTAATGCCCATTGAGTCACACATGTCCACCAACTCTTTTGCCCCGAAGGTTGCTGCATTGTCTGTAACTAATTTGTGTGGGCAGCCAAACCTCATGAAAATGTTTTCTATCAAAAACTTCATGACAACTTGGTGATCAACTTTCCTAGTAGGGATGGCCTCAATCCATTTAGTGAAGTAGTCAGTGGCCACTAAGATCCATCTGTGCTGGCCACTAGAATGTGGATTAATTTCCCCTATGAAATCCAAGCCCCATTGCTAGAAAGGGCCACTGGCATGTATTGGCTTTAAGGGTAAGGACTTCAACTATTATTTTCCTTCAAATCTCTGGCATTTATCACAGGACCTTACAAATGAAAAGACATCAGAAAACAGAGTGGGCCAATAATACCCAGCTCTGAGGATCTTATGGGCTATTATTTTCCAATAGTGATGTCCTCCATAGATGCTGGAATGAAACTGATGCATGACCTCCACAGATTGCTCTTTGTCTAGGCATCTTAAAAGGATTCTAGATGGATCCCTCCAATAGAGCAAGCTTTCATGAATACAATACTTGGTTGCTTTGAGCTTAAGAGTCCTAGCTTGGCTTGAACTAAGACCTGGAGGGAATTCTAGTTTCAACAGAGAAAGAGCTATTTTATCATACCATTCACAAAAGGCGAGATTTTCAACCAAAGACTGGTTATGTCCTCATTCTACTATTTCTCTCCCTATCTACCCACCCTTTGAATTTGTGCTTATCCAATTCATGTCCAACATCCTGCAATTTTCTTCGGCCATTAGCTTGGCAAGGCCCTGACCCTTGATAAGCTTGGTGGGCTTCAATTCTATGTTGAATTCAATGAGCTTTGTAATCCATTTAGCCCTTCTTCCATCAACATTTGGCTACGTTAGGACCTCCTTTATTGAAGCAAAGGGCACATATGCAATTACCTTGGAGTGCATAATGTATATTCGGAAAGACTTTAAAGATTTGATAAGAGCATAGGCCTGTTTTTCGTTAATATCATACCTTAGTTCAGCATCCCTTAATGTTTTGCTAAAAAATTCCACTGGATGTTCTAAATCCTCATCATTTTTCTACAATAAGACTGCTACAAGGGTGTCACCAGAAGCAAAGGAGAAGATATGGATCTCCTTGCTATAGTCTAGGCTGATCAAAGTGGGAGCTTCCATAATAGCTCTTTTGATGGCCTCAAAAGATCTTCTTGGTGCATCAATCCATTTGATCTTTGATTCATTTTATAGCATAGAGGTGACGTGTTTTACCAATTCTACAAAATTAGGAATAAACCTCCTTACAAAATTTATTTTGCCTAGAAAGGATTGGATGTCCTTTTTTGATCTTGGGATAGACAAGACCTGTATTGCTTTCACCCTTTCTAGGTCAATTTTGACACCTGCAGCAGAAACGATGTGTCCTAAAAGCTTGCCCTCTTCTAGAGCAAATTGTGACTTCTTAGGATTCACTGATATCCCAAACCTTTTTGCACTTTAGGAACACTTTCCTCAAATGCTGCACATGATCTTGATGGCTAGTGGAGTATACTGTTATATCATCTAGGTAGACAAGGACAAACTTGTCCTTCTCTCCTACAAACACTATACCATAGCTCTTTGAAAGTTGGCCCCAACATTCATCAGCCCAAAGGGCATCTTGGAATACATAAAAATGTCCAAAGGAGTAGTAAAAGTAGTCTTTTCTTGGTCATCTGGATGTACAACAACTTGGTTATACCCTGAAAATCCATCTAGGAAAGACATCACTTTGGCTCCTGAAACTTTCTATAGCAAATGCTCCATCTTTGGCAAAGGATAGTTGTCTTTCTTAGAGCATTTATTCAGGTTCCTGAAATCAACACACAACCTGATTTCTTCACTTTTCTTCCTCACCACTACCAAGCTGGCCACCCATTTTGAATATCTCAGAGGAACTATGATTTTGGCAGCCAATGACTTCTTGATTTTGTTTTCAATCAAAGGGAGAAGCAAACGATTTATGGGTTTCAGATTCTTTTTAAAGGTAATGGTGTCTTTCTCCAATGGGATTTTATGCTGGATGATCTTTTTGTCATAAGTTTTAAGGTCAATGTATTCCTAGGCAAAGACATCAGCAAATTGCTTCATCAAGGTGCAACACTCAAAAATTTGGGTAGCAGACAAATGGGTGGACAGATTTATATACTTTAGATGATCTGGACTCCCTATGTTATGCTTATGGACTGCAGACTAATCTTCTTTTTGGGAAACGTTATGAGGCACATCATTATGGTCAAACAACTTCTCTAGGGGCACTAAACCTTTAGGTATATGATTGCTAGGTAACTGTACAACACTATCTTGGCCAATTCTATTCCTTAGCTGGGGCTAGGGACATTTCTCCAAGGTTTCATTCTCTTGATCAATTTGCATTTTAGGGAATTCATCAATGACTTGTAGAAACCTATTTACTTCATCATCATCCTCAAAGACTTTCCAGTGCTGGACATAATCAGGCAAGGAGGTCTATATTTTACCTGGACTTCATAAGACAATCTAGGGGAGATGGGAGGGATGAACATGCTAGCTGACACAGCAAGGGAATTAACAAGCAGATTTTTTACTCTAGGAATATATGAGATACAAAAGCTATGAAAAGAGTCTTTGAGTCTCCATACCTCATCTCTATATGCTTTTAGCCTTGGGTTCCTTGCTCAGAACGTTCTGTTCACTTGTTGAATGATGAGATCAACATCTCCAAACACCTTGATGTCTCTGATTCCCATGTCTTTGGTGGCATTTAAGCCCAATATCAGAGCCTCATACTCTGTTATATTGTTGGTGACATGAAAAGTCAGCTTAAAAAACAGATGTGTGTTAGGAAATTATATATTACGGAGCAATGGAACACATAAAATATTGCAGAAATATAAACACAGAAAACACACAAAACAAGATATACACAGATATATGTGGTTCACCCAGTTTGGGCTACGTCCACCTCGAACAGCCAGTCCTTCCTTTCTATTATCCAGCAAAATGAAGAGACACAACCTACAGCAAAGCCGCTGTAATATCCTCTGTTTTCTCTCACAGTCTCACCACTCTGTTTCCCGCTCACACAGAATACACCTCTATCACAGCCTCAAAATACAATGCCCTCATACAAAGAGAGGGGTTGCCTTCTAGGGCAAAAAACCCTAAACTAAACATAAGTTCTACCGTCAGATCATCTGCCCAATGAACGGCTCAGATTGACTAGAAATTACTATACTTTTACAAGGCAAATTTACATCTGTTTTTAGCTTCGGGGGCGCTGCCCCCGAGCCCTCGCCGGGGGACCACTGGCCTCCGAACCCCCCAGCCGGGGGGGATCGGCCCCCTCGGACCCCCAGGGCTGTACAAAACTTCCTGGGGTATACATCCGGCTAAAACAAAGACCTCTGAACAATCATGCTCCACACACAACAATGTGTGCTTTCTTGTTTTGGAGATACCGGCACCACTCCTGCTCCTGCAATTTCCTTTGAATAGGTTCCATCAAAGAACATATCCCAAGCCTGATTTCTCCCTTCCTCTTCCATGGTTTGGCATACTGGTTTGTTGAGCTGCACCGAGGCCCTATGGGATTCTTCAATTTGGAGAATACATGCTCCAAAATCAGTGTCCACAGCATAAATGGGATGATTAGTGGTTCTTCTCATCGCTGATGATATAAGCCAGTTGGGCTTCCCTGTATAGTATTCTGCTTTCTCCTCCAAAAATTGGGATGATGTCATAAGGTAAGTCATTTTTCAATGTCCCACTCAACCTCTTAATCCACCCTCTAGAAACTAGCTTACCAAACTTAGTGGGGGACATCTGCTACCACATTATCGATCATCATGCTCTTCATGGGCAGCTGAGTTAGGGTGATAGCTAAGTCTTTGATTAACCCTAGACATTTCACCTTCCTCAAATCAAAGGACAACAAGTCATGATATGGTCTGGTAATTTCAAGGTCTAACTCTTCCATGACAGCTTTGGGCATCAGATTATGGCTGGCACCTGCGTCCAGCAGACAGTTATGGAGGGTTTTGTCATGAATGGTCAAGGAGACATAAAACAATGGGGAATTTTCATTAGTAGGTTCAGTCATTGGGCTAAGCACAACTACAGGCTTATCATCTTGTAAATTCATAGAGTCATTGGATGCTTGTGTGGCTTTCAGTTCAAGTGCATCAAGGATGGGCTTATTAAAGACCTCACTCTTTACAAGTTCTATCAGAGGTATAGATTTTTTTAACTTCTGGACTTCTGATTCAAAACTGAAAGGGGAAGGGGACTTGTCAGGGCCTCTTACCTCTTCAGCTGGGGCTTTCAGGATGGTGGGATTAGCTGTCAATCGCTTTTGCTTGTTGATCTGCTACTATGTGGGGACATCAGCTCTTTGGGCAGGATTCTCTTTGACATTGCTCATTCTTGACCTCAAGTTATATCTTTGCTGGTCTTCAGTCTCTAGAATAACTTCTCTGTCCCACTCTTGACTAGTCTGGTCCTTCAGTAATGACTCTTCGGAGGTAGCTAATGTCAAAAAGGCAGCACTGCCCTTGTCTTCCATGCAGTGAATCTCATCCTCTTCATCAAACTACTCCTTCTCCATGAATACGTTCTGGAAAGGAGTCTTAACCCTTTGTTCTTCATTAGCCTCTTTGCCCCTCTGAATGATCTGCAATTGTTCATTTTCTCTTCTGAATGGGTTTGGATTCCTAGGAGCAAATGTATTAGGAAGCTTTGCTTTCCCAGAACTCTGCTCAACCTTCAGCTTGGAGATTTCAGTAGCCAATGACTTTATCATTTTAGTCATTTTGTTTATTTTGGGTTTTGAAGATGAAGAAGAAGAGGAAGACTCACCTCTCTGCCTCCTTCTATCAGCATGTACTTTGAGCTTCTCTGCAGCCATAATATTAGATTCCACCTCCAAGGATGCATCTTGCATTTCGGCTAGAGAGGCACATCTTCTCTCTCTTAACAGCAGGCAGAAATCAGACTCAAATGCATTGGCATAGGTGAGTTTGGCAGAGGTGGGGACAGGCTTTACCTTAGTAGCATCTTACTATACATATGATCGAATCTTTTATTGAAATTAGACAATAACTCCCCATTTTCCCTTTTTAGATTCCTAAAATTAGTATGATAGTATAGCAGGTCTTTCTTATCTCCCCAATGCTTTAAAAACACATCATCTAATGCTTTAATGTTTTCTATAGACCTAGGGGTCACCCCTCTGAACCACTTTCTAGCCTCTCCATCAAGGCTTTGGACAAATACTCTCATCCACACATCATCTTCACTGATATCTAGGTTATCAGCATAGCTATAGAAAGACTCAAGGTGTTCTTCAGCTATTACTCCCTCTGTACCAATGAACTTAGGCAAGTATTTTTGATATTCTCCTACAGGCATGGAATTCAAAGGAATAGGTAGGACTAGGGGTCCATACCTAGCAGCTATGGTTCTTTCCATTTTGGTGGGTGCTTGTGGGCTTGCCATGATTAGGGTAGATGGAAGGGTACTGGCAGTTTGGAAGGTAGGGAGTTGAGAAATTACTGACAGTGCTAAAGGAATATGATGGACTGGAAGGGAGTTTTCCTTTGGATTGAGATCCAAAGAGGAACTTATTGAACAAGGAGCTTTATGAATCTCTAAGAGTATTTCTTCACTGATAGTGCTAGGCTCTATATTTTAAACATGTGCATGCTTAGCTACAAGCCTTTCTTGTAGAGATACATAAGGTTGTTTAGGCTTACCTGATCTTGATGCTCCTTTTCATGATATCTTGCTTTGATTGACAATCTTCTTAGGGTCAAGCACTGGGTCAACTGGTGATTTCTGAGGATTTCTCCATGTGTGTCTCACAAACTGAGCCAGAACTGTGATGTGGAGTCGCCAAGAGGTTGGTCCTCCAATAGAGTCTCCAGATAGATGATTACAACCAAACAATGTGTCCATACTTTGTCTATCATCAGAGCTTGATCTGTGTCATTCTCCTTGGGAAGCTGAGCTTCAGTCTCCTCTCCTTGGCAGCGGCGCCAATTATGTTAGGATGCTAAGAAACTCTCCTAGGTGGTAGCTCAGAGATGCCTAGTAACATATAAATTCAACTATTGTTGCAGGTTTAATGGAAGGAATGATGGTTTGGTTCAAGCCAGATAACCACTTCTACTTTGTTTCACTTCAGACATGCATGAACACCCTCAGACTATAAGGATTTAGACCATCAATGCACACAGTTTTAGATATTAGGTGAATATGGAGAATACTAACCACACCAAGAGATACACAAGACCATGTGATGGCTGGCTGCAACTAGTAAGAAACCTGTAAATCTAATCTATTAATGCAATGACAGGATGACAACTCTCCTGCATTAAATAGAAAGAAACTCGAGTAACCTATTCAATGATGCATTCGAGATTCTAACACAGAGATAAGATGATAGTTATCTAGTGCTAAACATCAAGAAGTCAAGAACACAACATATCAGGCATAGCTTAGAACAGAGGAAGATGGATAGTGAGCAGTTAACAGCAAAAGAAGCTTGTATTTGCTGAAAATGAAGATGAGACGCTGCAAGTGACAAAGTGTCTACAGTCTCCAGAAGTTGAACTTTACATCAAATGCCAAACTTGATTACATCTTACTTCTGGATATTTATAAGTTTACAATACTATGGCACTTGGCCGTTTAGGTATTGAGGGGTCATAATTGACCACCAACTGCATTTAACTGCTTGATGGAGTCTCTGAACAAGGTCGCTTGTTTCAGTGGGTGAATAAGATCTATTCAGGTGTTGTGCTTTCCTTTAGGTGGTTGGAGTGCTCGTACCGATGGAGTCCATGACTGATAAATTCAGTTATAGAGTCATGCTATGTCCTTTTCTCCTTTGGCCATGCTTTTTGTTAAATATGGTTGTTGGGGGTCTGATTGTGACTGACACTGGCAGAGCTGGTCATTTCCTTCTTCGAGCAACAAAATGGTCAAAGGAAATGGAATGCATGGATAGGTGGATGATTTGGATGAGTGAGGGGAATGACTGCCAGATCAAGGAAATGAATGGCGGAGATGGCTCGACGGAGGCTATCAGCCGAGGTGGGAGCGGGGTGTTTTAGGGCCATTGGATCTTTAGCAGACAGATCGGACGGTCATCGGGCTATGGAGTTGCATGAGTGTTTAACAGGTGAGGGTGGTTTGGTCAGGTGGTATTGGTTTTCATCGCACCAATTTCAGGCATTAAGTGGTAAAAGCTTGGGACTGAGCGATTCCATTCATTGATCGACATGTAGTGGTGGATGAGAGAGAAAAACTGCTCTCATTGCGTGCTATCACTCGATCAATTTTTTGGTGTGATGAAAGCGAAGACCATTATATCTCGGTGGGGATGATCTGACGGTGGGGAGTGGTAGAGAGGGTCGCCTTTATCAGACACGATGAGAGCCGTTGGATTGACGGAGGGGTGATTAATGGTGGGGATATGGCGAGGGGTTTATGAGTGCGTGAGGGTGTATGGTATGGTTTTATGGTTGGTTTAGGGTTTTGCGCTTGGGGCTAAGGTCAAAGGGGGTTACTTTGTCAGGTTTAGGAGGTAAATAGGGAAACAGAGGGTTTAGAGGTGAGTGGGGTGAAGGAAAAAGGAGAAAGTGACCAATGTGAGCCCCTCCCTTGGACATAACCAAACAGACCATGCTTCCTTCTGACCTTAGAAAGTCAACATTTCATAGCAGAGCTAACAGATCCGTTAAAGGTTGAGCCAATACTTCAGTTGCCTCCCCCATATTCCATTCATAAACTTCAAAGTCTCCAAAGAAAGGCAAATTTCTTGAGGAGATTCATAGCAAATTATGTCGATATTACAAAAGGATTTATGCATTTGCTTAAGAAAGGAGTCCCATTTTTCTGGGATGATTTCATGCAACGATTTTTTGATGCTTTGAGAAATGCATTAACTTTTGCTCCATTATTGATTCCACCCGATAATAGAAGAGACTTCCTTTTATATCTCGCTGCAGTAGAATCAACCATTGGTATGGTTCTGGTTCAGGAAGATGATGCTTTCTGTGAGCATGTAATCTGCTACCCAAGTTGAGGCTTGGTAGGCCCTGAACTATGCTATTCTCCCATTGAGAAATTGGCTTTTGCAGTTTTCCATGCTATCCAATGGCTTTGGCATTACATTCTACTTCAAAAAACATTCATATTAGCAGTCGTCAATCAATTTCAGCTTGTCCTCAGTAGGCGAGTGATTGGGGGAAAATATAATAGATGGATTGTTATTTTGCAAGAATTCAATTTTGAATTCAAGTCGGCTAAATCAAAGAAATATTTAGTATTTGTAGAGTTGATATCAGAACTTCCTTGTGAGGAAGAAATTATTCATGAGGAGAATTTTCCCGATGAACATTTATTTCTCATTTCTTCACAAGATCCTTGGTATGGAGATATAATTATATATCTCTAGACTTCGAAGTTTCCACCTGCTTTCTCCAAATATGAGCGTAGAAAGTTGCGTCGCCTTGCTAAGAATTATGTTATTATAGGTTACACATTATATGGTCACGTGATTGATTCAATCCTTAGGTGTTGTTTGACTTTGGAAGAAGTTGAGTCAGTGCTTAATGATTTCCATAGTGGAGCTTGTGGCAGTCATTTATCGGTGCTTGCAACAACCCAAAAAATTTTGCGAGCAGACTACTTTTGGCCCTCAATTTTCAAAGATTGTATTGAAGCGGTCAAAATATGCCATCCTTGTCAAGTCTATACTTGGAAAATGCGAGCACATCCATCATCGCTTTTCGCTATTATCATCGTCAGTCCTTTCATGAAGTGGGGCATTGATTTTACTACTTGTAATCCACCTTCAACAGGGAATCACAAGTACATCATTGTGGCCGTAGGCTACATTACAAGGTGGGCTGAGGACATGACTACTTTCAAAAACAACAGTTAAACAACGGCCTTGTTTCTCTTCAGTCAGGTTATTTCACAATTTTGTATCCCTAAAGAGATTGTCACTGTCCATGGAAGTCATTCTCAAAATCAGCTGATGTTCGAATTGGCTCTCAAGTTGGGTTTCTGGTAGGAGCATTCATCTCCATATTATCCTCTAGCCAATGGGTAGGTTGAAGCCGTGAAAAATTCCCTTAAAATAATTTTGCAAAGGATGATTGACAAAGCTCAATCCAATTAGCACATCATGTTGTATCCGACACTTTGGGCATACCAAATGTCAGTTAAGACTGCCATTGGTTTTACTCCTTTTCAACTAGTTTATGGGTTAGAATCTATCTTTCCTATTGAATGTGAAATTCCTTCTCTTAAGCTAGCTGTTGAACTTCTTCCAGAGACTTCTAGTCTTGAGGAATGCCTCGTTCATTTGGAGCATCTTGATGAGAAACATTGAGATGCTGCCATAATAAACGAAGCCCATAAAAAGAGGGTAAAAACTCAATACCTGAAAGTTGTCTGCCCTTGGAATTTTTCTGAAGGTGACCTTGTCCTAGTCTATGATCAAGACAAAGATGCCCTGGGGGTAGGCAAGTTTAAATCTATGTGGTATGGTCCCTTTATAGTCAAGTGCATTTTGAAAAGGGGGGCTTATGAATTAATTGACTTTGAAGGAAACAAGTTGGCGGAGCCCAAAAATGGGCTCTACCTTAAGAAGTACTTTGCTTAGGCTTTGGTCGAGCACTTGCTTGTTTGAATATATTTTATGTTTGTACATATCTATCTAGCGGTTTTAGTGATGTTGATATTTTTTATCTGCTTTTGGGTAGGTATTGATGGACGATTCAGTATATCTAGGATTCGCTAATGGCGTGAGTAGGCATACCTGGAACCTTGCTTTCGTGGCTTGGGTGATTTATTATCCATCTAGCTAGTTGATGGTTTCGAGAGGCGTATGCATTGATCCTGCTTCGAATAATATTTCCGAATATACTATTATTGTAGAATTGAGGCTTCTGTGATCAATCATAGTTATATAAGAAGAATTTCGGCGTAAATCACATATAGAAAGACCTTTGTCGACATGTTTTGAACCAACTAGTGTGGTTCACCATCAGGACAAGTTGAAGAAATAGATCCAGTCTAGCATGTTAAATAGTCTGAGCAGAGACTCCAATGGCTAAAAAAGACTAACGGCTAATTTCTGACACAAGGACCCCAGTCAAATTTCCATTTATTAATTTAATA